>DWTA01000361.1:0-11120 GCA_018236805.1 Plebejus anna | reverse complement strand
CTCGCTAGTTTCGCGGAGTGTCGCTAGATGCCACTACGTGTCCGTAACAATATTAATAGTATGGATATTGGATATAAGTACGTCTTTTAGCTCGTAAAAAATCCACCTCATGCCAGAAGACCGTGTGTTCTGCCCCTGCCGTCTGCCGTCTGCCGATATGTCGAAGCGTACAATTAAGTACCTAGAGTCTCCTCGCGCGGAGTGGATTGTTTATCGGATATAAAGACGTCTGTGCATCGTGTATGTATGTACAATATGATCTACATGAATGGGTCTTGCAGGGCGTGAAAAGATCCGTGGACAGCTATAAGATGAGCCCCTACACAACGGCGGAGATCATTGCCGTCAAGGTACCGCTTAGCGCTTCCCTCGCGCCGCTTTACCGTTGTGTTGCCGTTACTTGTTGTGTTTTCGTAGGACGTAGAGTAGGCTGGAGGTGCGTGTGTGTGTACTGTGTGCACTGTGCTTGTTACTGACGCGGTGTGTGTGTAGGGCCTGCAGGCGGCCGGCCACAACATCTCGGCGCAGTCCATCATTCAGCTAAAGGTGAGAGCTTCGTTGTGTTTTATTTGCTTCTATGATTTTTGAAACCTGGCCATATCACTCTATATAGCACAAAAACATTGTACTTAATTAATTATTATCTTTATACAATTTTGTAACCCCGGCTCACACACGACACTCATGTTCCGCGGACACGAGGCAACGCAAATGAAAAATTTCTGATGAGAATACACGCAACGGGCCGCGGAGCACGAGTGTGGACTGTGGAGTGATGTATCGCACCTATACGAAGACAATCACCGACGACGCCGCGCGTCGGAGTCCGACAACGATCAGCATGAGCACGTCTTTTCTTGCCGTTTATGCGCTTGGGCCTCCATTGGTTGCGTGAAACTTCCTATCATTTTTTAATGCTGTCATTTTTGTGCTACATATCGTCTCGAGTGAGATTGTTGTAACGGTCTGGCCGCACCTGCGTCTATCGTCCGAAGCTTCGTGCAGATTGTCCAATAACGATTAACGATAACGTAAACGTGTCACCTACCACGCAGGGTGAGCCCGGCGAACCCGGTCCGCCCGGCCCGCCGGGGCCGACCGGCGCGGAGGGCATCGCGGGCGCCGAGGGCCGCGTGGGGCCAGCCGGAGCGCCGGGACCCGCCGGCGCGCCGGGGCCACAGGGGCCGCCCGGGCCCGTGGGGCCGCAGGGACCATCCGGACCTGCCGGACTTAGGGTGAGTCCACGCCGCTTCGCCTAGTTCCTGCCCGCTGCTGAGTATAGTTTATCTAGATTCTGACTAGATAAACGACGGAATGATCTCAAATCTAACACAATTTTGTTCTAACCGCCTATTATAATACCACCTCAAATTATAATTAATTATTAAGAATACTGCTAGAGATTGTGAAACATGAAAATATTTAATTATCCAACTCAACATAATATTACCAAAATTAGCAGATTTTTTTAAATAAAATGAATAATAAGGGTAAAAATAATCCTTTTCAAAGTTTCAGATTCGTAGCTCATGTATTTTTTTTATGAGCCTTTGATTGTCAAGTCGATTTTTTTTAATAAAATTTGTAATTACTTAAATTGTATGCATACCTATTTGTATACCATTCAATAAGATGTCCTTTCACAGGCTTTTGACTGTCTGTGTACATATTACAATCGGTTCAGTAGTTTTGGCGCGAAAGCGAGACAGGCAGACAGATATACTTTCGCATTTATAATTTTAGTACTTTACTAGAGCTATTATACAGTTACTACTATTAGTAAACTGGAGGGTCCTGCACGTCGGTCGAATAAGGTATAATATTGTGTAACTATAAATTTCAGGGAGACAAGGGTGACAAGGGCGAGCGAGGCTTCACCACGACGCTGAAAGGCGATGCGTTCCCCACCGGCATCATTGAAGGGCCCCCCGGCCCCCCCGGCCCGCCCGGTGAGTGCCCCCAACCCAACTCTCCGCTCCCCCGCACCGGCCGGCGCCGACCGTCGGTCGCCGAAGTAGCTTAGTGCGGTGCAGTGTGGCTTATATTTTTTTTATTAACAAACGCATCGGTGTAGTAGTATATAGCTGTGTTTTTGTAACCCGCCTAATATCGGGCATCCCGGTAGCTAGACTTAGACGCCGCCGCTAATAGAGATAGTAATATTTTAATAAATTTAATAGCTTCCGGCGCGGCCCGTCGAAATGTGCCGTCGAAACACCATGCGAGGAGGCCTCCGGGCCGGAGAGGACCGACTTCTAACGACTAATATTATACAGCTTTTTTATTGCACTGCAAATTAAAAGTACCCCACCCGGTCAAAATATCTGAGACCTCGGCTGGCACGCGGCCTGTCGACGGTGCGCAGATATTCGGGCCGGGTCGCGGGCGGAAGTACGTGCGCCGGCGGCGCCGGCTGCCGGTATGAGCGAGACGGATGTGTGTGTTGAAGGCGCGGAGGGCGCGCGGGGGGAGCGCGGCGCGGCGGGCGCGGCCGGCCCGCCCGGTGAACGCGGCGCGCGCGGCAAACGCGGCAAGCGGGTAACGAACGCCCCCCGCCCGCGCCGCCCGTCGCCACTGCCGCCGCCGCCCCCGGCCCCAAACTCGCCCCGCTCTCGTGTCACCCGGCTGCGAAATCTCTCCCACTCGACTATCGAGTAGGAAACGTTTCGGTGGATACCGGATGAGATTCCTCCGGCGGGGCGATGGGAGGCGGGGGCGCGGCGGACGCGCGGTGCGGGCGGCGCGGCGCGGTGTCGGAGCGCCTCCTACTGATACTCCACCTTCGTATCATGCTCCATCGCATCTCCTTAGCACGCTGAGAACGGAACGTTCTCCCCGAATCTATATCCTCCGAGCCGACCGGGCCTCCGTCGCGAGCTCCTCTGTCTCTAGCCCTCTCTCTCGGTCTCCTATCTCTAGCGCATGCCTGCCTGTCCTACTCGTATCGCACGCCGCATGCCGCATGCTGCACGCTCTCGCACGGCTCCGTGTCCACATCTAGGTGGTCGGGGAGGAGCGACGAGCGCCGGCAACGTGACGGCGGCGGCGGTGACGCCGGGGCTCACTCAACGCCGCTAGTGGGTAATGTATCCACGCTTTTTACCCTTTCGTTGTGTTTTCTGTGAAAAGTTTAGCTAGCGCCTTTTTTCGATTACCGAGTACCTACTGAGCTGCTCGAGCAGCGCAGATATATTTTTTTGTCGAGTGGATGAGCGATTGATAGATACCAAACTCATAAGCACTTAAATTTTTTTTCGTCTCTGTGGTGTGTGTGCGTGTCTGTATGTCAGATTACTAAATACATATTTACTACGTAGCCTCTGTTCCGAGCATAAAGTTAATATACCTACCTAGCGGAATAGACCAACAATCTCGAGCTGTCAAACGAAAACCGAAATTGATTTACATCTGTGTGGAAAAATATGTGTACGTATACACTCACATATGCATCTTTCTTAAAGATTGAATTGTCAACGTGCCGATATAAGTGCCGACTGGATATCTAAAAAACAGTCCTGCTGTCATGTATCACACGTCTCTTATTACCACGCAGTGTTACTGATGTGACATCTCGTTTGCTCAGGCAGGCCTTTGATTCTCTATTCCGCTAGGTATAATTATTAACTTTACTCTAACTTGACTCCCGAGTCACTCCTGACAGCATCAACCTTATAATAACAAATCCGTATATCCGTATCGCAGAGACTCAGTCCAGCGACGCAAAAATATAGCTAAACATTTCAATTTTATAAGTATTTTGTAAAGTAAATATTATACGAGAGTGTACTCGTGACATTACAGGAGCGGCAGGCGCGGCGGGCCCGCGCGGACCGCCCGGCGCGGACGGCCGGCCCGGCGACGCCGGCGTGCCCGGCCCTCCCGGCAAACCGGTGAGAATTCCGCACATATCGCGCCCTGTTATTCAGTAGGATCGATGCTGAAAGAATATCGTCGATGCGGGCGGGTACGTCCCGAACTATAAACTTTAATAAAAATATATTTGAAAAGTTTGGCTATAAATTCTGATTCCAAGTTTTCTATGTGCGTCGGTAATAAACCACAGCTGAAATACTATTGTATCAATCTTTGTCCTCGATTTCGGCCTGGCATACTGTCTCGTTCGGTCGGAGGATCTTCCTTTGAGGCGCACGAGCGTATCCCCGCAGACCGCACTTCTAAAATAGTGCTGCACCTAGAGAGTTTAAAAAAGGATGCAAAAACGACCCCGGAGCGAATAATTAACTCGAAACGCCCGCCCTCGTTGACGATACTCAGTACGCAGCAGCTAAAGTTTGTCATCCTTCGATGTCATAATATCGCACGAATCAAAAGCGAGATCATCGGAGTACGACAAGAAGGAAAGCTGGCACATGCTTAGGACCGCCGGTACATTCCAGGGCGACATCGGGCCCAAGGGCGAAAAGGGCGACTACGGCGACATGGGCTCGCCCGGCATGCTGGGTGCGCCCGGCCTGCCCGGCCCGCCCGGCTACCCCGGCCTCAAGGGCGAGAAGGGCGACAAGGGAGACTCGGTGAGTGACCGCCCGATCTGACCTCCCCGGTGTTCGCCCGCTTCACCGACTAATCATGACGTTTTTTTATATTTTCCGGTGGCGGCTGCAGAAGTACCGCAAGCTGAGGCGGCGGCAGGTAACTATCGACTCCGACCTCCACGCGACCGACCGCGCACCGGAGCGAACGCCGGCCTGCCCGTTTTCGCGTTACTTCGATGAACGTGTACTTCATCACAATTTTGACTTCTCAACTTCATAAACCCAATTTAAAATGTGTGATGTCGAGTGACTGTAAGCGGTGTAGGTAATGTTTATCGTAGCTACACGATACGGGTCAGGGTCAGGGGAACAGGCTCCGGTCCGGCGCGCGGGCCGGGAAACAGGACGCGAACGATGTAATGTACGGCGAGCCCGGCCGTCGGCGGCGGCCGGCGGGTACATTAGGTCGAACTGTTAATCTTTATGCCCCCCGTTGAACTTGCAGGGCGACGGCACGGGCTACGAGCTCTACGGACACGAAATTGTGAGTATCTATCTTTTATAAATAGTATTTACTAGCTGTTTCCCGCGACTCCGTCCACGTGGACTTCAGCTTATAGAGCGTGGTAGTTACCGTTTCCATGTAGGCTACATTACTGCTAGTGCGACCTTGGTGACGTTCAGCGCCATCTATTATTATTAATTTAAGGAACTATCTTAATTTTAACAATTTACGCATAAACACCCTCTTACAACCCTTTTTTCCAGTTAGAATATAGCCTATGTCCTTTCTCAGTCTTTAGACTATCTGTGTACAAAATTATATAATATAGAAACGATTATTAAATGAACGAGCAGGCCGTTTTCTGGATCGGCAATCTCGTTTAAACTTCCCTAAGATTTATTTACAGTGTAGAGGAATTTTAACTTGACTATAACGTCATGTCACGTCGCCCGAGTTCAGGCCGAGTGGCCGCGCTCGGTGTTGACGGGTGCTCGCAGATGAACTTCGATGAAAGATTCTACCGCGGACGCGCCGATACTGTGTTATTTTTTAGGAAAATAAAGAGTTTTTTGTAATTAGGTACTTTTTGTATGGGCAAATTCATAAGCGCCGCAGCGTTATGATTTTGCCCATACAAATTAAAAAAAAAAGTTTCAGCCCTGCTACTTTCAAAGTGAACTTTATACAGCGTTTATACTCGTTACTCGGACTCATATTATCATATCAGACGCAGATATTATGTATAGTGTTGATAGAGGGGCCAGGAGGAATTCCGCGTATATGAGCATATTTTCCTTTTGGCGGCAAAATGTTGAATTCATTTGTGCGAGCTCCTAACGCGAGTCCCCGTGTGTTGCAGATGATGGGCCCGCCGGGCGCGCCGGGGCCGGCCGGGGCGCCGGGCGTGGCGGGGCCGCCGGGTATCAAGGGCGATAAGGGCGACCCCGGGGCCCGGGGCAAGGCGGTACGTGACCCTCGACCGTAACGACAATATTATATTCCGTTTGTTCACCGCTGGCCTAACTCTAACTTCGGCGAATGTCTCCATTTCAGGGCGAGCGCGGCGAGAAGGGCGACCCCGGGCCGATGGGACTGCCGGTGAGTGCCGCAGCTCCCTCCTCCCCCCGCCTCTCGCGGACCCCTTCGCCAGGTCGTCGTCGACGTCGGGCTCGGCCGCGCGCCGGCGACGTCGGCAGCCGACCGGGGCCGGCGCGGCGATTCGCTCTTCTCAAAAAAATAATTTTTTCAGGGACCGGTGGGGCTGCCGGGCGAAACGGGCGCGCCGGGACACCCGGGTGACGCCGGCCCCCGGGTGAGTAGCTCCCCGCCCCGACCCGCCACCCGACACGCCACCCGACACGCCGCACGACACGCCGCACGACATGTCACCCGACACCCGACACGCGATACACACCCGCCCACGCCGCCTCTAACCCACTAACACGCCGGCTCCCCGGCTGCACTAACACGCAGCCCGCCCGCCGCTAACCCCCTACTAACCTGCACTGGTGTTGTGGCGCAGGAGAACCGCTGGCCGCCGGACTTCGCCTTCACGTAGTGACCCCGCGCCCCGCGCGCCGAGCACCGCCGCCAGCGTCCCGCGCGCGTCTCGCCTCTGTAAATTGTACAATCTGTGTGTAAATATTCTAAGTCGCTACGTACTTTAAGATGTTACCAAATTTTAAACATAAGTGTTACGTAGTGTAAAGAAAATATTTTTGAATCGCTCGGTCGAAGCCGTCGTCGCTCGGCCGGAGTCGCGGCGCGTCGCGGTCTACCGGCCTCGCGCCGTCGCGGCGCCGCCGAATTCGATCGACCGTGAAGTTTGTTAGGGCTCGCGCTCCCCCGAGCTGCGGCAGTCCTGTCCAGTGTTTTATCTTGCGATAGTCTGTCCCGGGAGTCGGGACTGGGGCGGCTCGAGCGAGCGGGAGTCCATATTCTCTTTGCGGTTGAATTTTGTCAAAGTGGGCGACCGGCAGAGGCGAAGGTCGTCGAGTGAGGTCGACGGGGCTGGGTCAGCCGGCTCCGAGTCTTCGAGAGTTTTCTGCCGTCGATACGAAGTACCCGGTCCTGACTCGAGTCGGGATCGCGACACTCGGTGCCTCTCTCTCTGCCTCGGTCTTTGCCGGGAGTTCCGACCGCTTTTGCGAGCTTCCAGGAGCTCGGAAAGCGTATCCTCGCAACTCGCGAGGCCCCGGCGGGGGTCGCCCGACGGTCGCGGCCCGCCCCGCCCCGTGCCGGGGTCGAGCACGAAGCTGTAGAATAAATCTAGATATAAGTACAAGTGTAAAATATAATATTATTATCGATACAGAGTGTATATTTTTAAAGTATATCAATACTCGTACGTGTGGAGCGCAGCCCTCGTGACGCCTCCTCGCTCGGCGTACCGGGCGTCGGGCGTCGGGCGTCGGGCGAGAGCGATATATATTTTAGTATAATTTGTAACGCCTCATCTAGTCTTCTCCAGCCTCACGAGGGGGCCCCCCCGCAAAAATGTTTCGTGAAAATATGTTTATATTATATTATCGTTCGACTTCTGTAATATTATGTAGAAGTGTTTCGCATTTCGTAACTTGAAATTGTATACTTATCGTCTAATCGTATCTCATCGTTCGCTATCGTCGCCCCCGTTCCTAGGTTAAGAGAGTTATTCTTTAGTTAAGGTTTCGGTCGGGAGCCGCCCCCGCTCCCCTGCGCCCCCTCCCGCCCCTGGGCGGAGGCGGGGCGGGGCGGCGGTCCCCGTTCGCTGTACATAGTGTCGTTGTCCCGAGTGCTCCGTCCGCACCGCCGCCGCCGACGTCGTCCCGGGCGTCCTCCCCGGCCCTCTCGACGTGTACCGTCTCGAGTCACAGGCGGTATCCTCGAGGGTCCCTACTCTAAATATTGAATGTACAAAATTGTATCGACCCTAGTTTAAGCGGTCTAGTTCCGGAGGCGGGGTGGCCGCGCGCCTGCAGCATGCGGCTCGCGAAGCGCGACGGCCCCGCCTTTGGCGCTCGACTACGAATAATGTATTTAACTTCGTACTTTTAAGGCCTAGTTTTTTAATCGAAAGTTGTCATTTGTACCATACTCGCGAGAGCATAAAATGATATTGTTGTTCACAAAATATTTTAAAATGAAAATAAACTATTGCATGCAGTGCACTCTCATCTTTCCTTTCGCCTCTCTCCCCCCGCCCGGTCGCAGCTCTACGCTCTACTCACTACTGCATGCGGGGCCGGGTCGCCACCGGCATGCGCGCCCGGCCCGTCGGCCCACTGGCCCGCCGCATGCGTGCAAGATCATCACCGGGCGAGCGAGCACTCTCCTTTCCGTTTCCGCTCGCTCGGCAGTCGACGAGCGCTCGAACGTCAGTCGATAAATCTGATATAATGTCCCTTGCTGCAGGGCCCGCCCGGACTCGACGGCATGAAGGTGAGTTTCCTTATCGTCGAATATAAACGCTTTTATGTGGATCATATTGTGTAATAACAGAGTATACGTAATATACTATAATATTTATATTATTTTTCAAATAGTGGAATGCGCTCACCTTTATTATATCGAATTTTTGTTCTCCCGGAGTCCTTCATTCCGATAGCCTCCCACTAAACCCGCTCGTGGCCAGTGGCCACGTTCTATCGAAGGTATAACGCTCCAAACACGAGCGTCTACGAGCAGAGCTTCTATCGCGTCCTATACGATATTAATATTCGCTTCACTCGTGCTATATTACTGCTACCCCTCTGGCGCCTTTCGGGGCGACGAGCGAGGCTGTAACGACGTGTGCGTTGTGTGTGCAGGGCGCGCAGGGCGAGCCGGGCGGCAAGGGCGAGCGCGGGGACCCCGGCCTACCAGTGAGTATCCTCCCTCACCTCCTCCTCCCCCACCCCCGCCCCCTCGACCCCGCTGTAACCGCCCTCGCGTTTTGTTTCAGGGCACGGACGGGATCCCGGGACAGGAGGTCAGTGAGCGCGACTTCCCGACTTGAACCCCCCCGTGTCGTACTAAATACTGACGTAAGTTTTTGCTCGGTAGGGACCGAAAGGCGACAAGGGCTACAAGGGCGAACCGGTAAGCGACCTCCTCCTCCGCATGCGCTCGTAACCGACTCACCGGGGCGACCCGAGCATGACACGACACATCGCCGACACACCCGCATCCCCCTCCCCTCGCACGCGCGAGTGCGGCGGGGTGCTCTAACCGTGTGGTGTGCGCAGGGGCCGAGCGGCAAGCGTGGGCGCAAGGGCGACAAGGGCGACCGCGGCGAGCAGGGCGTGCCCGGCCTCGACGCGCCCTGCCCGCTGGGGCCCGACGGCCTGCCTCTGCCCGGCTGCGGCTGGCGACCCACCAAGGTTTGCGCCGTCCTTTCGTAGCTCCCTCCTCGGCTATCGGGCCGACCCTCGCAGCGACAGGCGAGCGGCCAGGGGGCTTCCTCCCACGGGCTCCCTTACTCCGACCAGCCGCTCGCCCGCCGCTATAGAGGGCTCCATAAACTAACACGTCTAAATCGACTAACCCCATAAAATGTTGTGGTGCGATTTAATTTGTATTGCACGAGCTTTTATTTTAACTATATATTTTAACGATCGCTGTCCCTGCACCCATTTCTAATATATTATAATATTCGGCGTGACGTTCGCGCTCCCCGCGTTCTCCCGCGGTCCTTGTGCGGTCGGCGGGAGGCGGCGGGGGGCGGCCGTCCGCGGTAGTAGCGGGGAGTAGATGTCGGTGTGGCAGGAGGCGGCGCGCGAGGAGCGGCCGGCGGGCTCGGAGGAGCGCGAGGCGGGCGGCGTGGGGGAGGAGGAGGAGGGCGAGGACGAGGGCGAGTACGACGCGCGCGACGACCTCGACCCGCCGCGCGACTACGACGACTACAGCGACAACCACCGCGACCCGCCCGCGCCGCGCGACTGACCGCACCCGGTACGCCCCGCCCTTACCTAGCCCGCCAGACCCCGGCCGCCGCGACCGTCCGGGATTCCACGGTGAGGCGCATCCGTCGACCCCGCGATCGTGACCGAGGTCGACTCCGATAGCAGGTAACGAAGTATCTATAATACCCCACCTTCCGATACGTCAGGAAATAGTGTAGTCGCCGAGTCCTATTTAACAGCACGGATCCGCCTAAAATAACTCGACTAACTCTGGTTCGGCCCAACGCTCCGCCCCTCCCTGACCGCTTCGGTGGTGGTGTTTCGCTTCGGAAGGAGATCGCTCGTAAAAGCGCCGGATGCGCGGAGGCCTAGCGTTTAATCGACGGGGCGTCGTATTGCAGGAGGCGATGCTGGCGTGGCTGCGGCACCGCCTGGAGCTGGACGCCGTCGACAACGACCTGCGCCCCGACACCCGCCTGCCGTGAGCGCCGCGCCCGCGCAATGCCGCGCGCTGTCCGCAGCCCGGCACGCCTGCACCACCGGGAGCGCCGCGCCGCCGCCTCGAGAGACCGTTCGTGCCGAGTGCTAAACGTCCAGTCGTCGTAAGCCGACGAAGTGTACCTATTTGTATATATAGCTTAGCTCGGGCGATGTCGCCCGGCCGGATAGTCTTCCGCCTCGATAGAAATAATAATATTGAGTTCCGAGGGGTCGGCCCGAGTGGTTAGGGGGCCCCGGGCCGGTACCGCTCGGAGCTGGAACATTTTGACTATCAGTTCGAAGTACCGAGTACCTAAACGGAGACTTAAAGTTTAAACTGAATAAGTTGAACGGATTCGACCAATCGGACGATTCGTGGGGCCGCAAACCGGCTGATCTGCTTAATTCAATAAAATTATGGACTCGACTCAGCGGGGCCCCGGGCATTCCCGGGACCCCGGGCTGGAGCCCATACTGCCATCGGTCGATCCAGCCCCGGCTCCGCGGCCGCCCGCGCGCATGTACATATAGCGTAGGACGCGCGCCTGCGGCCCCGGCGGCGGCTGGCTCGAGCCCGACTCCGTTCCCTTCGAGGCTTCGACTTAATTCGTCTACCTAGCGTTATTATAGGTGTAGACCTAGTAGACCAGAATCTGATGGCAAAAAATGGAATAATCGGCCAAGTGCGAGTCGGAATGGCACACGAAGGGTTCCGTACCATTATGGAGCAAAATTAGGCCATAAATTGTGTTTTTTGTATGGGAGCCCCCCTTATTTTTT
>DWTA01000360.1:0-11124 GCA_018236805.1 Plebejus anna | reverse complement strand
CGTCTGCGGTTGCTTCATGTCGCCCGCTGCCAACAGGCACCTTTACCTTTTTGTATGACCACTTCCACTTGTCGTCAGGTGTCGGCGTACCTGTCGGTGACGGTGTACGTGGAGGACGTCAACGACAACGCACCGCAATTCGTCGACACGCCGTACCGGGTCGCCGTTGACGAGCTCACACCCACAGGTCAGTACCATCAGATACTTTAATGTCTACATAATATAATGTAGTAGACGATATATTAACAACCACAGGGGGCTCAAAAGCTTTATATCGAGTTAAAAATACACTTACCAAGCAAAACTTAATGTCAGTACCATCAATACTTTGAGGCCTATATTATGTAGACGTCATATAGCCAACCAACATACTGGGTTCAAAGGAGTATAATATTATCAACACAAACATTATTACACACTCACTGAGCAAAAAATGCACAGCAAACACACAACACCATGAGACCAATGAGTCCCTGAATTTACCCCGACTTTATAAATGTTTTACAGCTTACAATGACATATTAATATTTTAGTAGGGTATTCGTAGCTCTCTGCAGAAAGGCACAACAGCTAAATGAAATAATGATTATCTTTGTGTCCATATAAACTGTATAATATTGTAAATGTTCTCTGTGCAAAATAAACTATCACCTGTAGACTGGGTTATATAAGACCTCTACCGAAAAAACTATTTCCAGTAGGCTTAAGGTCTGACAACGATATGAAAATGGTGACTCCTCGAAGGCAATTTAATATAACGCGCTGTCGTTAGTGGATCACTTACAGGCGCGTGGGCCGCGCTCGTTAGATGCTTTGTAGTATGATTGGAGATAAAGAATATGATATACACAGTTCCTGCTTCATACTACACAATCAAAACCCACATTACAAGTGTGAATAAGAAATACTCGATGCCTTTTTACAGTTCATTGACATAAAAAGCTTAGTTTACAGGACAGAATTAAGTATTTTATGTCGCAGAATACAAATATAACTCCAATGCTTTGTTATAAGGTATGTTGGAATAGGGCCAGTCTAACAAAGCATTTGCCTTTTACGCTGCCGAAGATGCCCGAAGAAGGTTCTAAAGCGTGGCCCTTTACCCTATTTTAACACAGAATCCTCATGCATTCCAGGTCTAACGATTTTCAAGGGTATCCGCTCGGTGGACCGGGACAAGCCGAACACCCCCAACTCGGACGTCCAGTACAGCATCAGCGCGGGCAACGACGGCCGGTTTGCGCTGGAGAGCTCGCACAAGCCCGCGCTCCTGCTCGCCAAGCCACTCGACTATGACAACGGGGATAGAGAGTTCTTCCTCACTGTGACTGCTTCGGTGAGTAATAAATGCACGCCCGAGAGATATGAAGTCAAAATATGACAAAATGCCTCGCAACTTCTTCTCTGTTATCTTAGGCTCTGTCATATTATAGCCCGCGAGCGGATCTGCATAGGAAAAACATATTTTATGAAATGATAGGATGCTGGCAACTTGCACGCAGACCAGGCCCAAGCTCGGGCTATGTACGACATGAAAAGGGTTCTTATAATTTTTCAAAGCTTGTGCGCCTTCCATAGAAGCTTAGAAGCCATTTATTGTACATTTTTTTTCAAAGGACGGTGACAATAATATAAATAATCATCGATATAAGTAATGTTTTCATAACGTGATGTAAATAATCTTGTCTTATTTTGTTTTTCTTGCTAGCTAATTGACATAAAAGTTGTATTTTCCAGGACCGCGGCTCGCCTCCTCGCAGTACCAACATAACCGTCCACATCATGGTGCAGGACAACGATGACCTGCCACCCAAGTTCACGCGCGACGTCTACCGCACCAGGATACCAGAGTTCTACCCACTCGTGGTAAATTACTAGAGTTTAATTCTATGTTTCTATTGAAAATGACTAAAAAATTTACAGGAAGCTATTAGCAAAAAATTTATAGCAAGGACTGCACATTGTTAATAGATAAGGCCATCAACTGATTTTACTGCAGAGTTATAAAAATATGACTAATAGCTAATAGTCATGCTGGCTAGACGGCAACACCAGCACAGACAGTAAACAAAAGGATGTTTCACACCGCTTCAGTCAATATTCCGATTTGGCGTGTGCAACATTTCGGATTTTAGTCAAGTAGCGCCCTTACCGACCGACTTTACGTAATAGTCCCTATTCAAACTGAAGTATTTGTCACCCATTTCTTTTTGTTCCTGAAATTTTTTAAATACTTACATTTTAATTTCAGGGCAAGAGAATCCACCAGGAGCTGATATTCGAGCAGCCGATCCGCGCCTTCGACCAGGACGCGGGCGTGGCGGCGCCGGTGCGGTACGAGCTGATCTCCGGCAACGAGCGCCGGCTGTTCCTGCTCAGCGCGCTTAACGGCAGCCTGTTCCTGGAGAAGGAGATAGACCTGGACGCGGAGCCGACGCTGCCAGGTATTACCTTACCCCTGCCCTGACCGAAACAGAATTGTATCAGCTCGACTTCAACAGCTTTTGCTACTTCCGACATAATAAATATTATGTATACTAGCGCAAAATCGTGCTGCGGCTCAATTTGGAACTAATCAAACTCGTAAATCAAAATCATATCAGTTTCGGGGGTAAAGCTGATGAACTGTCGACTGATACTCTGTTTTGATGCATGAATAAAACAGAAAAGAATTGAAACTTGATCAAAGTAACTGCTATGTTTCTTTACAGCGAGTTGCATACGTAATTTTGAGATAGTAGTGTAATACGAAATATGATAGACCTCAACGTTAATATAAATAGATACACCTAAATCAATATCGATTTGCTCAGCAATAACTATATTATTACGTTAAATTGTTATTGAGATGATCAAAACTCTACTGCATAAACAAAATAAATAAATAAATATAGGTAAATCTAATGTGTTAAAAACAATGACACGATAACGATATTATTGATAAACTATTAAGCGTAACAAAATGATAGGTTGTTCCTGTAGCAATATATTTTCATGTTTCAGGAAACTCCTACGTGCTACAAGTCCAAGCATCGCAGGTAGATAACCCGCTGAAAACAGCACTCGCTCGAATTGAAGTCGAGGTGATGGATCTAAATGATAACTTACCCGAATTCGAAGTGGACTTCTACAACATTAGCATCGTGGAGAATTTGCCCAATGGTATTTATGATTCCTTAGTTAAGAATCTATGTTAAAGAGGATCCATGCAAAATACATATAATATAACGTTTACTTCATTAGGTTTCAGTGTGCTGCAAGTGATGGCAACAGATAAGGATCAAGGTGAAAATGGCGAATTTACGTACGAGTTAAACGACTCCAAGGGCGCCTTCTCTATCGATCCTAGAACTGGCTGGCTCACAGTTAGGAATCAGGTAAAATAATTTTATTTTTCGTGTTTGTTACAACTTAGTTACTTTACCAAAACTATAGTAATTAATGGTAAATAAATATTACATAGAATAATACTCGTTTTTTTTCAATTTCAGTCGGAGTTAGACAGAGAACAACATTCGTCACTGCGTATGAAGGTTTTTGCGAATGAAAAGAAACCGAGTGTAGTTGGAACATTTTTAGACAAGCAACGATTATCAAAAATACGGCGAAATCCCACGTCTAATTTACAAAATATGAAGGACAAAACAACTTACGTTTTTCCTGACAAGATTGGAAGCAATAGAGAAAACATCGAATATTTTGAAGATATTAATCAATTAATATCCTTTGTAACTGTTGAAGTAACGTTGCTAGATGCTAACGATAATAATCCTATATTCGTTCCTAGCAATTTGTATGAATTTGCAGTAAAATCAAACGCAAAAGTTGGAACTGAAATTGGAAAAGTCAAAGCTGTTGACCCAGACCAGGGAAGAAATGGTCTTGTTTTGTACGATCTGCAAAGAACGTCCAATTTAACAATAACATCTCCTTTTCAAGTTGACGTAAAAACTGGAGTAATAACGTTAGCAGAATCCCCAGTAATTGAAGGAAGACATGCACTATTTATAGAAGCTTCAGATCAGCCAACGAACCCAAGTGAACGCAGATATTCTCTAGCTGTTGTTACTATCGATGTGTTTGGTTCAAAAGGTAAGTACTCTATTTCGATACAATAAATATGAGATTTTTAAATTGCTTAGTAATAAATAAATAAATTTATTTATTGCAATGATAGGTTCCAGGTCAGACAGACCTGACTTTATAGGTGCGCCGTACGAATTTTGGGTTGGATCCAATGTCGGTATTGGCACTAGCGTGGGACAAATAAAAGTAAATGACGCAATGGAAAAAACGGATGTTACTTACGATTTATTACACGGTTATGAAGAGGGAGGTATGTTTATTAAATTTAAAATCTTAATCATTTGCAAGAAGTAATGATGATAAATTAAGAGAAACGTAAACTTTGTTTTTAGTCCCATTCGCTGTTGAAGAAAGATCTGGCGTAATTACTGTGATAGATTCCTTGGATAAATTTGAACGACCACTTTATGACTTTGAAGCAGTTGCTATACAAGAGAAACACAATGTAACATTAACAACAAATGCAACTGTACACGTTGTCGACGTAAATGATGAAAGGGGAATTTTCTTGAAGTAGGTAATTATTTTTAACTGTCACGTTAATCTGTTTTATAATATTTGGTGTCAATAAAGTATTACCTGATTTTTCAGAGGAAAGCACGCACCTTTGGTGTTCCATGTCAAGGAAAATGTAGCTGGTGCTACCATTGGCCAAATATTCAACTTGAATATGAGTTCTGTCTCCATCAATAATTCCCGTAATTTTAGATTTATTATTGCAAATCAACAAGATGTATCTGACGAAATTGCAATCGGTAAGAGGACTATTATACCTATATTATAACAACACATTTTTAAGTTAAATAAATATATCGTCGGTAGTTACAAGTCATTACATCTAGAACGACGATATTTTAAGTGTATTGTAATATTATTTGTCAGAGTATAATGACAATAAAAATATATGATCGATTATATTTTCAGGACAAGATGGGACCATATTTGCTCAAAAACCATTAGATAGAGAACGCAAGTCAACTTATCAGTTAACTGTGATTGCTGAATTTAATAAAGGAGTAATATCTGGAGCGGGTCTTTATCAAATTACAATTCACGTCGACGATGACAACGATAACGCTCCAGTATTTGAATTTCCAGTATACGAAGGTGTTATAAACGAAAATGCACCAAAAGAAACTGAAGTTAAAATGAATAACAGAATCACAGCTAAAGATGCGGATGTTAATGAAAATGCCATATTTACCTACAATTTGCTCGGCAATGGTAATGAACTATTCGACGTGGATGAAGAGACAGGCATTGTTTCTTTCGTAGGTAGTTCTTTAGATCGTGAAGAAAAAGATTCCTATTCATTAAGAATTGTGGCTCGTGATAACGGAAACCTAAAATCAGAAGCAAAACTTTTAATAAATATTTTAGACGAAAATGATAACGCTCCCAAGTTTAATGAAATAATTATACCTTTAGGTGAACATATTGATTTCTCAGAAAATTACGAAAAATGTGCCATTAATGTTTACCGGGAAACTATTAGTAATTCTTCAGGAAAACTAATCAAATTAAAGGCTAAGCCTAAGAACAAATTTTCGGTGACAGCAGATTCCCCTTTGTTTAGTATACCAGAAAACATAGCGATTGGTACTGTAGTTTTAAAGTTAGGTGCTGTTGATTTAGATGTTGGTGTTAATGGTCAACTTAGATACGAATTTGTATCAGAAATATTTACACCGCCATATGCTCTTCCTGCTAATGCCCTGCAAGTAAAAAGATATTTTGTAATCAACGAAAAATATGGTCAAATTATAGCAGCTCGAACCTTGCCACCTGAATCAGAATTCCGCCTAAATATTTCAGTAGTTGATGGTGGAAATCTTGGTGATCATATAGTTCTTCGAATATTTATTAAAGACATCAATGACCATTTTCCAATGTTTAAGAAATCATGGTACAGTTTTAACGTCGAAGAAGCTCAATATAATAGAAGAGTTCTGGGTAAAGTAGATGCAACTGATGCAGATTTTGGCCAAAATGCTAATTTGACTTATCATATCCAATCATCAGGCAAAGATTTGCCATTTGAAATAGCTCCACTAAGTGGAGTTTTTAGTGTCAACGGAGTGCTCGACAGAGAGAAGGAAGAAAAATATATTTTAACAGTAGTAGCTCAAGATAATGGCCTTGATAAAAAGCTATCATCTTCAGTTACTGTGGAAGTCGAGGTGTTGGATGTCAATGACAACGCACCAAAATTTTTTGCTTACGATGAAGTACTTGAATGGAAACATCCAGAAGCAGATGAATTACCGAATCATAATTTTGAATCGGTAATGATGATTCCCATATACAAAGCTGCTTTAGATGAAAATGCGCCTATTGGAACAACAGTAACAAGAGTTTACGCAAATGATTCTGATTTCATTGGAAACGGCAATGGTTTGATATTGTATAGTTTACCACAAAGAAAAAATCAACCAAATTTATTTAACATTGATTCTAAAGAAGGCATATTGACGACAACTGGAAGACTTGACTACGAAAGTCAAAAAATACATAACATAACGGTCGTGGCTTCTGATTTGGGATCACCTAGCTTGAGCTCAACTGCTATTGTAATGTTAACTGTAAAAGATGTCCCCGATGAAATAGAGGTGTATGATAAGCCCGTTTTTATATCGCGATACTATGAATTGGAAATTGATGAAAACGTTCACACACCTGTAGAACTTCTCACCCTTAACCTGACTGAGTATTACGAAAATAATAAAATGCGGTATTTCATCCTAAACGAAAACGATACAGATGTTAAAAGAACTTTTGTTATAGACCCAAGAAACGGTACCTTATACTTAATCAGAAGTCCTGACCGTGAAGCGAAAGACATGTATGAAATTATAGTCAGAGCTGAAAGACAAAAAGTAAGTAGAGAACTGCCACACATGATTTACCCGGTATCAGATGAAGTTCTCGAAGGAATGTCAAAGTTCGACGTTAAAATCGTAGTAAGAATAAAGGATGTTAATGATAATGCTCCTAAATTTATAAACGGTGGGCGTCCCATGGTGACGGCTATCCCTACTACAGCTTCATATGGCTACGAAGTAATTCAGCTACAGGTAAGTAATATAAAATACTCAAATATTTAAATCCTTAGGGTGACACTTAAAATTATGTATCATGAGAAAATAATAGTAACATATATCACAGGCTGTTGACGCTGACGTGGGAATTAACTCGGACATTCGGTATCAAGTGATCAACACCGAGAGTTCGAGATTCACTGTAGATGCAGTTACCGGTCGAGTTCGGGCATCGGGTACATTTTTGAGAGATGCTGGTCGCGTTATTGGCTTTGATGTGAAAGCAACAGACCGCCGGGGCGCTGACGATGGCCGTTCAGCGATTGCAAACGTTTTTGTGAGTTGCTCGTTATCCTTTTCTTAGTTGTTATAAAAATGGTGAATATTATGTTGGTATCACAGTAATGTAAACAATATTTTGCAGGTATATGTCCTAGATGAAAACAAACAATTAGTTATTGTACTCGGAGCAAAACCGACGGAAGTAGAAAAGGAATTGGATAATATAACTCGATATCTGTCCAATGCTACCGGATTCGATATTCGTGTTAGACGAATAGAATCCAGTTCCAAATCAACTATGGATGGATATGCGTAAGTTTTATTAAATTATTGTTTTCATAATAACATCATGCCATAGAACTTGTTAAAATATAGTGACATTTATTACAGGACCGACTTGTACATTTACGCAGTTGACCAAATTTCTAATGCGATTATCGATATGGAGACTCTACAAAAGTAAGTACTTACAATTTGTTGAAAATATTCACAAGTTATATTAATTAATATTTTATGTACCGAAAATAATATTTCAATTACAATTTTAAAGGGCACTAACAAAACGTGAGTTGTCCTTGCGCCAAGATTTGGTTGGATTTAAAGTTTTGGAAGTCGGCGACACAGCTATGGTACAGGCGCGCAGTGGCCAGTCCTTGAGTACTATAGAAATAAGCATTGTTGCTCTTGGATGTCTCGTTTTCATTGGAGCTTGTACCACAGCAATATGTATACTATGTGTTCGGAGGACGAGAAGGTAAATATTTAACAAAATTGACATAAGATTAGTAGTCATTATTTAACAAGTTTGGTTCTATCATCGATCTCATATCATTAAATCTCAATTCTCATCAGTGACAAAAGTAGTCATTTAGGATTATTCGTTCCTAATAATTGTCGTAGGATACCATACTTTCTTAGATAATTTATAAATTGATTACATCCATTGGAAGCAAAGCCCAAGGACTCATACTTAGGAGCCTCGTGCCGCTCAGTTACAGGTATACCTGTGCCTCCAGCCAGGTCTGTCAATAGGTCTACGATTTAATCATTTTCTTAAGCTCATATTCTTCACTATTTTCTAATTATTTACGCTTTCAATAAGCGATTTTTTTTCTTACGTCTTTCAGACATCATCACCATCCCAAAAGAAAGCATGCCAATCACTATTTCTCTTAAAATAGCTTTTTCAATGTAAATAATTGTTGCTTCTACTTCTTCTTATTAATCTCCATCAAAGTCGAGTAATGTATTTATTTTATATCTTTTACTCTAACTATAACATTATTATTACGTAGAATTAACAAATTTATCTTTGAATTACTCTTCTACTATCTTTTCCTAACAGACATCGTCACAAACCATTTTCCCAACAACGTCTAAACGCTTTCTCCACCGAGCACCTTACTAAATATGGAGGTCTCTTTCCGTCGGGAAGCAACCAGTGCCAGGAACTGAATCAGTCCTACAGCGAGGCGGACTCATACATAGACGTCATTAACACGAGCACGTTGAAAAACACCTGCCCCCATGGAAATACAATCGAGGAATTCGGAAAAGCGCATCAGAAATGCATAAAGAGTCAATTCGCCGACATAAACGCCTCGGAAAAACACGAGAGAATGTGTATAAAGTTCAACCAGCGACCTCTGCAAAAAAGGTAAGACTAAGGAAGAATCGAGCATCAAAATTAAAACATTTTATTTCTTAATTTTAGAGAATACTTACTAATTATTCTCATATAAGGTACCAGAATGATGCCATATTCACTTGATGCGACAAATTAAACGACTTTCAGTAAACTCAATTAAACTTATTATTAATTAAATGTTTAGTGTTCTAACCAGAAGCACCCTACTAACACACAGCTGACGGCACACACTCATACACGTATTCACATAGGAGGGGTCAAGACACATCAATAACGTCCGTGAATTCCAGTGGACAGGACTCGGGCATCGCCGAGGCCGCCCGTTGCGCTTGTGGACAGTCCAGCGCTCACACCTCGGAGGAGAGTAGCGGGTAAGTGCTAAAGTTTCTTCGCCATTTTGGGCTCCCACACAAAATTTCGAATTCGCATCGCATCGTAATATCATTTTTATTATGAACTTTGTCGCAGATATTTCCGATGCGATGCGATTTTGCAGTTATTTCACTAAATAACAAACTTTGTGCAGCAAGAATCTCGAAAATATAATAATATAATAATTATTATTATTTAGGGAAATAGTGACTATCGTCGACTATAGCAACAAGTGTAAAAACTAGTTACTTCCATATTGTATCTTAAATGTCTAATTTTGTAAATTCAAAGTTATCGTAGCATTTTCCGAATAAAGCCCACGTCAGTGTTCAAATTACGAAAGTGATATTGGCTGTATCTGCTTACACTTTCGAGGTCCATAAATTTCGAGTCCGAGTAAGCCAGCCAATGTTATACAATTTCCTTGGAAAGAAATGAAAATCATTCATCATTTTCCTACATTTTGTAACACGAGCAACAATATACATTTTTTATATTTTAGGTGCAGCTACGAAGATTCACTAAAATCGAAGAAAAAGAAACGCGCGGATCAGGAGCAGAAGTTTATCAGGCGGGCGTCGTTCAACAACCAGCCCTTCACGAACAGAAGGTACAGCCACCGCCGGCAGTCCTTCTCCGAGAACATCCAGCGACACTTCCCCTCGTTCGAGAGGATCGGGTCGGGGGGCAGACTGGCCAAGCACATCTCGACGCCCAACGTGTCGCAATCATACTACCTGAACGGGAAGAACTACAGAAGGAAGGAAATGAACGAGCCGACCGTGGACTACGATCACAGCGAGGTGGAGGACGCGTTCGACACGAGGCTGGACCGGCGCCTGAGCTCGAAGCACCGGAAGAGGGGCAGCTTCGTGGAGATATCGGGGCAGCCGACGGTGTTTGTGGCGACGCCGGCTGCCGCGGAGATGATGCGGCGGCAGGGAAGCGACAGGCTGCTGTTTGCCAGACCGTTATAGCAGTAGAGTCTACTGATGCCATGTAACGTAATACTTACAATCCGAGGGTCCAGCTCGAGTTTTTGCAAGTTTATGAATAATATATAGAGTGTTAGATGTAGATTTGACTGAGACGTTGGTTGCTTACTAAGGACTCTGTTGGTGATGATGTTGCGACGGTAGCTTTACTACGCCAAAGACTCCGACCTTGGGCAATTATTATTAAGGTGTTTATCTGACAATGTTGTTTATCCTCTCCAGTACCTCTGACTTCCTGTGTAAATATATCAAATCTGGCATAAATGTTACGCGTGAAAGAGGAAAGAGTGTTTGTTTGAATGATAGAAGAAGGTATGTGTAACTTGAATAATTTAGAAAATTTGTAAATATAGCATAGTGTTATTATGATGGTTCGAGTTTTGTAAATTGTTATAATATAATGTCTCCATCAGATTAAGTTGCAAACTTTATTATAATGTGATTATTTCTACAAAGATAATGTAAATAGAGTTAACGGTGTAGTTGTAAATTTCCACTTTCGAACCTAATGATACTCTGTTAGGGTCTAGTTTGGAGTGCCATCTGGAAGTCTTCTGGAATTCGTTTACCACCTCTTGTTATTGTGTATCATAATATTTAGATGTTATGTTTAATTTAATACAAATTATTTTCATAGATCGTTGTCTTTTTGCTGCCTTCTGGGTGCCTAGTGTGAGTTTTTTGTTTGATATTCGATCGTGAA
>DWTA01000359.1:0-11132 GCA_018236805.1 Plebejus anna | reverse complement strand
AGTAGGAAGAATTCCAGATTCCCTCCCCATACAAAGCGGGAGACAGCACAAAGTATTTTTAAGTATTTTTAGGGTAACTGAATTCTTAATTATTATTTACCGCATCGAATTTGTTTGATAATAAAAATTAAAATACTCCAAAAATCATTAGATTATTATCAACAAAATGTTCAATTTATTATTATGATGGTCTACAAAAGCTTCGATCATTATAATGTAAAGTAATCTACTTTACATTAGGTACCTATATAAAATTATAAAGTTTTAATGATATAGTACAGCAGCTGTATGTATACTATATACTATATAGTGTACCACAAAAAAAATAAAAAAAAAATACCCTACAGCTTTTCCACCATATAAAACAAATGAAACTAAGTAGCTAGTAACGTAGCTGTCACTCGTCAATCGTTGGGGGCACGTAATACGGGACATTATTGGCATACAACATACTAACTAGTTGCCGGGAAAATAACTTAATTATTGTTCTAAGTCGCCACTCAGACGACGCCGGCTCACAAAATGGTGGCAAATTATTCAACAGTAATTGCACTTGTACACAAAATAAAATGATTTAGCACAGCGAGAGCGGCTTGTAATCTCCCGGCGTTTATCCTGTTATTTTATAAAAATACACGAATTATTCCATAAAAAATAATACTTACAAGTTACAACCTTAGCGTAAAGTAATAACTACTCGTAAATAATAACAGGGATGTAAGATCTTCAAGATGGAAACAAAATTGAAAAATATGATTGTGGGGAGCTTTCTGCTAAGGGCGACAGAATAATAATATTATTATTATTTCAAGGATAACTGTACATTGTACATTGTAGGTAGGTACAATTATTGTGAAAAAAATTTGAAATAATAATCTAGTCCCAAATTTTGCAAATACATTTAGCTATATTAAGGGGGCGACTAACTCAAAATCTAAAAAATAAGCCCCGAATTGTTTCATTTTCTAAAATTAGATACTGGATTATATTTCCAAGAATCTGTTTTGAGCAAAGACACGATAATATTATCTTAAAATTTTCTCGATACAAAAAAATCACAAAGATGCATCTAATTTTCACGAATTAGATGCATCTTTGTGATTTTTTTTGCCGTGCATTGAACTAAGTTAATATTTTAACACATTCTATTATTGAGAAACCGACCTAGCGGATTTTTAAAATGTTGTATATTTATCGAATTATTGAGAAAAAACTAATTTGGCGATAAATTCGCGTCGTCCTTTATCACCTGGCATATTATAACATGTATTATAATTAATGAAAGGCGGAGTGTGAAAAGAGAAGGACGATGTTTGATTTTTTGTGTTAGTCGCCCCCATAAATACATTTTAAAAGATACGATACCTAATTGACATCAAAAAATATAAACCATAAATATAATTCAGTAAATTATTGCAGCTTTATCTTTGAAAACAGAAAAAATTAAATATCTGATCCTCAGAATTTTGCAAACCATTCCTAAAGCTATTTTGTTTGTATAACATAAATAACAATAAAAGAATTAATGTTGATGTTATTTGTATTTTATAATAATTAATTAGAAGTGTAATAAAATTATACAGCCTCCAATCCAAAGATTTATAGATTATGGCCCACCGAGTTTACGAGGCAATCATTAATTATTGCTTTTTAAATACCAAAGCCAAACATAGGTTATTGGTGGACAGTAAAAGTTATTAGTTTGTATTAGTAACCCCCTGGGTCGGAGATAGTTTGGCGGATTCAGAAAACTTCGAGAATCAAGCTTATACGTCATGCTATTAATGGTACAGAAAAATAATTTTGCGGTCTTACTACAAATTAAGATCGTTTAGATCTGTTGAACAGTTGTTTAAACACAATTATGTACTGATTTTTTTTCTTATCAACTATTCAACGGGTGTTTAAGTCTTTTGTAGTAAGGACGTTGGAATTTTCTTTTCATTTAGTAACTTTTCATGAAAATGAACTCCTCCAAAACGGCTTAAGCGATTTTGAAATTTTTTATGTACATTCGTTAGGCCTGAGAAAAGGTTTTTAGGTATCTACTTTTTATACAGGGTGTAACAAAACTAAGTGATATTACTTTAGAGTGTGTACGTGTTCCTTGAAGAGAGTTCATTGTGAAAGTAGCAGCGCTGAAAGACCTTTTTTTTCACTTTTGTATGGGGAAACTCGTGACGCTCGGGCCCTTGCCCAATGCCTATACAAAAGTGAAAAAAGTGGTTCCGTTTTTCAGCGTTGCTACTTTCACAGTGAACTCTCTCAAGGAACACATCTACACCCTAAAGTAACTTAATTTTATTACAATAATTTATATGGCTAAACATTAAACAGCTTTGCCGGGTCAGCTATAGTTAGTTTTATAAATACGTAGGTATAGCTTCTACTTACAGCCTAGACACAGACAGACAGACGGACAGACATCGAAGTCTCAGTAATAGTGTCTCGTTTTTACCCTTTGGGTACGGAACCTTAAAAAAGTAGGAAAATCATTTAAATATTGATTACACATTTATTGTGCTAACCAAACGATAATTTCATTAAGACATTATTATAATGAAAAAAAAATCAGTAAAACTTTAAAAAAAAAATCATCCACACCCTTTACTTGACAAAAAATGGCCCGCGCCGCCGCCAGGTCAACCAGTCAACAGTTTTTATCTGATCAGTGATCTGTAACTCAAGAGCTTAGATAATGAATTAAGATCAATAATTACTAAGCTAATCTAAAACCTATGCAAAGCTGATAAAATGTGTGAAAAAAACTCATTTGGAAGAGCCAGATAATATTATAATTAGCACAGATTTCTTATTTAGACACCATGTATCATTTGAAATTAACAATGATTATTACCATTTTATTATAATTACCCTTTTCTTTAATTACATAATATGAATTCATGAAATTAAATCAAAGTAAGAAAATTCATATTATTGTAAGACAGGAGCTTAAAGCTTAACACCTTTCCGTCACCGATAACAGATGGCGCTACTTGTTTAAATATCGATATTTTTGTACTCGCTTGCTCTATTATATTATAATAGCCCATTGCAGTTGACATAGTAAAAATCTCTATATTTTTTCTTCTGTTTTTTTTAACCTTTTGTAAATTAGTCACTTGTCTGGTAATCTTTTCTAATGCTGCTTTTGTATTTTATCGAGGCATTTATTGAAGAGACTTTACACAATGTACATTCCTGTTATTTTATTTACCAGGATTGTCGCTTAAGGGTTGATTCAGACTGCAACGTGACGCGTAGATGCATTTCTAAATTTATATGGATTTGACAGATTCGCAAGACGTCTCACCCAAATGAAATAATAATATGTCAAATCTATACAAATTTATACCGCGCCGCGCCTCGCCGCGCCTCGCCTCGTCGCGTTGCAGTCTGAATTGACCTTAACGGGACTAGTCAATAATATTTATAGGTAACCCCAGAAAGTGGACAAACGTCATTAAACGAAACGTAATAAAACTTGAAAGGACTGATTGAAAATCAACATAAACGTCGAATTGATAACAAACAACTGGCGCTCGATGTAATGTCTCCGAGCCTGAATTTGCTCTTGCCCACAGCTGGACATAAAGTCTAATTTATGTGCCACTAACACCCTTTATACTGCCAAGTTACTGTTCGGTATAAAACTAGTAACGAGTTAGATTTAACTGAAAGTCAAAGTGAAAAGCAAATCAACTTTAACCTCTGCAAAAGACCCATCGTTATATTCCCTTAAATAGCTTACAAGATAAACAGGTTAAATGGAAAATCTTAACTAATCATAATGTAGAGTTGTCACAACGAGATAAAGAATCACACCCCAAAACCGTCTTGAAAGGAAAACGAAGTGAAACATGTAAAGTTTTCATTTGTTACCGCCGCTAACAATCCCGGCCCCACGCGTGCTTCTGATTGTGAAAAATGAGGCATCTCCTATTGCATCGCCATCATTAATATCCATCATTGCGGAGGAAAACATAACGCTTCCCCACGAATAAACCCGGTGACAAATTCCCCAACTCTTTGTAGGGAGGTGATAAACTCGCCGGCCGAGGGATCCCGCTAACTATGATGAAAAACCCCTCCTCCACCCCGCCACCCCTCACCACCCGACACGCCACGTGACCACACGTCTGATTGGCCCCCCGTTTCAAAGTCTCGAGTATTAAAAGCACATCTAAAGTTAGCTAATAAATCATATTCGGGCGATGATGTGGCAGAATCGATCCGCGGGTTCCAGCGAGCGTTCCGCGCACGTAAGCTAGCGAGCTTATTAGATTAGCTCGAAGGTCAAGATGAAATTCTAATATTAAATTATTATTTAACTATTTACATTCTTGGAATTCTCCTAAGCCTAAAGACGACCGGCCTATTTCTGGAACGATGACGTAGGATTACGACAATGTACGCGAAATATCGTGACGTACTCGTTATTTAATGAAAGTATAAATAGGTTCTGTTTATCTCCTGCAGTATTATGGCGCAGATCCGGGGCTGATATCGAATGGATTGTAGTACGAAGCGGTCGGGATCAATCGGATGAAGATAAACATAACTACTGGTGGGCCTAATTCGCGTAATTAATTGAAAGTATCATTAAACCGCGGCGTCGGAGTGTAATGTCGGCTCGGCGGAGATTTGGCCCGCGTCCGTCATTACCGGCGGTGTTATGGGGCGGAAAGCGGCGGGCCAGGCCGGAGCGCCGAGCGCGGCGGGCTCGCGGAGCGTTTGGCAGCGCCGCCCGGGCGCCGGGCCTTCCGCCCCGACGCTTTATGAGCCGGCAAATAACTTATCACCGGCTAATGCAATGGAATAAACGAGCCTTATTTATTAACCACGACTTCGGTCGTTTTTTTATTTATGGGCGCGTGTGAGTAACGCGGAGGGGCGGCCCCTCGTGTCTGTTTATGTGTATCTAGTGCGCTGACTCGCGAACTGTGGAGAATTGATTAAAACATTGTTAGACGCGGTCTTGGGGCGCGAGGCGCGGCAGGGCGGGGGCGGCGGCGGGGCGGGGCGGGGGCGAACGGGATAAGAATTTTAAGGGTTAATAAATGAGCTTTATCGTTCAGTAAAACAGAAGTGATGGCGACCGAGGCCGGCTTTACGGGGTGTAAGTGCTCCACAAATCCACGAAACGTTTTTTTCATTGTTTCAACCCTTGTAATTTACAGCGGGATGTTTGAGTGAAGTATTGTTTAATTAAACAGGATTAAAAATGTTCATTAGAGCCCCGCAATATTTCGTTTCTTTATGTACGTACATTGTATTTTAATGAGTGTAATATCAACTTTGTTCAAACAAACTCAAATCGCAGATAGAGTTTGAGAGGCTATACCGGAAAAATTTCAACGATTTATGACTTATGAGTATAATATGTTCATTAATAATTTTATTCCCATCAAGACTTAAATAACAGAACTTATTCTCATAAATAAGTACCTACCTAATTACTCAACAGGATAAAAGCGTTACCAACATACAATAGGCCAACTAAACTGAAATACCTAACATCATGCAATACACGAATCCATTATCCGGAAAATTCCGCTGAAAACATTTTCGCCAAGCAATCAAACAATAAGCAGAAATGTTGCCATAATATTCATGATATAAAATAATAAATAGTTGATACGAATAGCGAATCTGTAAGTGAAATGTTGCGAGTGGAAAAAAAGGAACTTAAGTGGATAAACCGAGTATACGGCCCCAGTCATTTTGTTAGTGACGTGCCGTGCCAGGCGAATACCGTCTGTATTTATATGTGCTACAGTTCAGGATCGCTCGGCACAGCTTTCGCCAATAAAGCTTTCCCCCAAATAAGCTATAAACGGGAACGGGTGCCGTAGGTAGAGCCCTTCAATTATTTGTTTGCGGAGGTGGAGGTACAATAATTTTATTTTACGTTTTACTTAACATTTATTTCGTTACGCCAATTTCATGGGTATCAGAGTGGCTAGGTTGCGATTTTAATGGGATTACGTCCGGGAACCACATTTTGTTTGTTTGTGTTTCGTTGTTTTCCGTTTGTAACACGAATGTTTGAATTTTCGTTTTGCGTTAGCTTCTGCTAAAAAAAGAATTTGCACTTTATATAAGCGATTGCCGCATATCTAAGAGTAATAAGTCTATATCTAAGTAATTACTAGTTAAATGATGATTTCATAATATTCAATTGACCAAGAAAATTGATACAGTTTCCACTGTCCAATAAAACTGAAAGTTTCTCCGTCAGTTTTATTGGACAGTTAATTGTTTTATTTTTCACCAAACAAATAGGTGCGTACTACGTTCATGAAAGATTTTTAACAAAGATAGACGTAATGCTGCAGTTAACAAATCATTTAACAGGTTAATTAATTATTGAGTAAGGTAATTGTTGAAAATTGACACGCAGACTGGGCGTAAATAAACAGTAAAGTGGACTTAACTGAGTCGTGGCGACGCGTCACTGCCGATCGTAAACTCATTGATAGCAATTAACACCGATACAACCTTAATTAGTATTTCTATCTCTTTCTACCTCTTTGTACAGAGAGAGAGAATGTGATTAAGAGTTCACGTGAATTATTGACTCGAGGGTCATTAGGTGGTTTTAAATCCGATCAAATTTAACCTTGGTTTAGTGGTTTGCGGTTAGAGAAAATTAGGATAAAACTTATTTTAAGCACTTTGATCCTTTAAATTATGATATTGATGATGCATAAATAAATGTGAAAGCAATACTCTACTTATACTAGACAATGATTGTTACGCTTATTTTTTACTCGTCAAGAATATTTGAATTGAATAGGTATTCTATTGAAAATTAATACATTAATAACTAATGCATAATATTAACCTTACACAATGCAGTATAAACAGCTAATACCTAATAATGAAAATTCAACATTATCGATGCTCACGGATAATGGAATGTAAATGTTGCGATAGTATCACAAATATTTAAATTCCGTCAGCACATGGCAGGCCATAAACAATTCAATAAATCATAAAACTGGCCTCGTAAACAATTATTACGGACTCAACTCAATTTCCAATATTATCATTAATATTTATTAGCGTCGACTATGAGATGACAGATAGGATAATTGTTCAACCCTTAAGTAACCGATCGCCGGCGATGCGGCAACGAAGCGGCAGTTCCGGCGATGCTATCTGACAGCTCAACCGTCCTATTCGTAAAAGGACCAGGCAACGAGCAATGAATCGCCCGATGGAGCTATCACCTCCGGACATTGGAAGAACAATCTCCCGGTCCTGAAAGACATCTCTCTGTTTTGCCGGTCGTGGTTCCTAAGCCAAAGCACACGCAAAATGTTTAGGTCATTAAAACCATTTAGAGCAAGTACGTTTCCATAGGCTGAATAATGACGGCTCGGCGTCGGCGATAATGGTGGCCGGGGACCGAGGAACAATGTGCCCAGGTCCCCCGGGGAGCTTTTGTCCCCCCGTACCCTGACGCTCCCTGCCCGTGACATCTGTCCGACGACTTCGCGCAAAAAACTCACTCCGACTCATGAGCTAATGTACAGTTGAGATGTTCATTTATCTCGTTGTGGCCCCGACGCATCGGCCATTGTCAGCCACCGAGGTGGTCCGCTTTTTGGCTGTCACAACATTTAATACAGCGATAAATTCGGTCTAGCCGTTTAGCCATTGTTACATTGTTTATGATCCCGATTGTTATATTAATGTCTTATTTAACCTAGCTATGAATGGCATTCGGGTGCTGCATTTTATTTATTGCACTTTTTGTATTTTAATTCGAGCCGTTTAGAATATGAATTTACAAATTCATGACTGCTCCGAACAAATTGTATAATAATTTATGACATACCTCAGCTAGCAGCTGCTGCATTAATTTAAAGCCTACGTCGCTAAGGGACCTACCTACATTGGGTCCGACATGCACTAGAAATACGTAAAAGATAATTCCATGGAAGTAGAAGAAAGCTCGAGAGCTGCGTCGAAAATCACAAACGCTTAGAATTAATAAGAACAATATCGCGGCGGATCCGCGGTTCGAAAACTGTTTACTATTGAGATAATTTGCCATCACAGAGGATGTCTTCGTTTGCGTCAAAATGAAAGGCGACAAGGCGAAGTCAAACAGGAGGTGAAATATGCAAAGTCTCGGACCCTCGTCTCGCTAATTGTGCAAATATAGTGATCGCCAACCGTCCGCCGGTAATCAGCGGTCGAATATCAGCCGTCCCGCCGCGTCCTCACATAAATCTCCCGCCCTCGCCCTTATAAATGACCGGCCACTAAATCAAACAATAGTGAGCTAAATGCATTTGCCATTGTTTTCCCACAGTCGCCGCAACCGCGGAAATGGCCGACTCGCCCCGGCCGCCCGCGCCGGACACGTCGATATTGCCACGTCCGACGGACAGATTTATCTTAAGAAAAGTTTGCGCAACGAAAATCTCGGCCCGATCCCGATTTATTGTCGATTTTCGGGCCTCGTAAACTCGTTTTTCAGGAAATTCATTCGATGCCGACAATAGCTGAAAATATTATTGTCGATACGGGACAATACTACCGACTCTACATTTTTTATCGTGACCGCACTTATCTCGAGTTTCAACATTAAAGGGAACCTAAGTCGTTAAGATCTAACAAAATGGCGGCCTACTACATAGATAGTAGATAAAGTTAATAGTAAATAATAACGGCCGATAGCGGCACTTAGCGCACGTTAGGTACTCGACTGATTGTACATAAACCGTGTAGTTACTACGTCACTGAAGTGTTAGTTCATAACGAGATGTGGAGAGATAGCGTCCGCCCACCGTAAGTGCATCACTTTAAAACAATACTAGATCGAGGTACAAAGCCGACAGCTTCGAGAGCCTTGTGTCCTTCGTCGTAAGGGTCAGATTGACCGCACTTCTCCAAGGTGCGAGCGTTATCGAGACAGGAAATGGAAAAAATGATCCGACTCTCGGTCACCTCAAATTAGGATCGTTAAAAAGTGTCGATCAAACTCGAGATAGTTCAAACTTAATTATTTCATTTTGGTTTGAATAAAACATTTTGGAAGATTATTTTCGTCGCCCGTTTAGTTTGTTTGACATGCGATCCTATTTGCATTTTATTAATTAAATGTTGTTGTTCCGGTTACAGACTTTATAGGAGAGTTAACTACGCAGACGACTTAGAAATTTTTTTATAGTTTTTTTATATATTTTAAGGTTCAGGCTATTTTTAGGCAAACTTTTCATTAGTAGGTAGGTACTCGTATCACCTAAAGCACAAATAATAAAGTAAAATGAATAATATATTTTTTTTAATTAGGTGATGTCGATCTGTCTCTACTTAAACATCAAGAAAATGTTAAGTTCTGCATATTTTGTAGTTCATAGAGTTCTCGTTTTCAGCCGTCCTTTGTCTTCGCTTTGGCTGATGATAATGACTAAATAAAGGAATCAACAACCAATAAGTCACAACATTGTAGAGTCACAGTTGTCAACATAATGTCACATTCACGCCCAAAACCTGGTTTAACGGGAGTATAAGTTATCCGTAAATAACGTTTATTACTACGTTTACGTCCCGCCAGACGTGAAGTCTCGCCCTTCGTTAACGTTTTTCAGTATTTATTGCCTACGCCTTATAATTTCGTAATTATCGAGATATTGACTAAACTAAAATAAAATTAAATGATATTATGAAATGTGTTTGAATTTGTTCTATTGAATTTATGTTATTCTGATGCTAGAGAGCTCAAGTCTGCAGCTGCCCTATCTTATCAGAATTTGTAGCTTGCATGTATGAGCCCGATAACGGAACGAATGGGCCAGCTCAACCGAAAAATGGCAATTGCATTACCCTTTTCTTTGTCAAAAAAATCAAGGAAGCGTTTGAACCTCCTCCAATTTTTTGCGAGTCGCTTGCCATCAGTTGATCTGTCGCCTCGTTTCCTGATGTATTTCATAAAAAATCACAAGAAGGTGTTCCTTCTTGAGTGATCCACTTGACAACTTGACCTCTATTTCACATTTTGACGCCTCGTTTGGGGCTTGGCATAATAGTGGCAATAGCATCTCGTATCTAAACAGTAAACACCGTAGATAGTGTTAAGCCGGGCGCACACCGCGATAGCTGTAAGGCCGCGCACACACTATCAGAGCAAACACTGTCAATCATTGGCGGCGCTTTGGTGTTATCACTGCGTTTGTGTCAATCGCCGATGTGATAAAGCCCACCCACCGGGATGGCCGCTTATGTGATAATGCTATTTCGCAGACCGAACACAGTATTTAGCCAAGATGTTTTAAATATTATAGTTTTAAATATAAAAGTTATTCACACAGGCTTATGCCTGTTAAAATAAAGCCATGTTAAAATGAAGTTTTTGATACCAAGTTTGGTAACGCAGTTGCGTTAGTTTAGTTGGACAAAAAAAATTTTTGTACGCTAATGGAAATTTGCATGAAATTATAGTTATTTTACCGTAGCCTAAAGAAGTATTTAATAGACCAAACTCGTCAAAATGCCATTATTCAATCGTCGCAGCAAACAATTTCAAAGCCCTGACTGAAATCCATTTCAGTATAAACAGTAAATTCAGCAAAGAAAAAGGTTTAAACTACACTATTTCACACAGAGGGGTAAATTTTATGAAGTATTTTAGCGGATGCCTTAGTCATAATAGCTATCTCCGAGCCAAGTTTCGGCTCGAACTTGGCCGACTATTTGGCATGTTCAGTAGGGTAGTTGAATGTGGTTTTACCGCAAAAAATCATAAGCGTGACAAGTTGGCAACGATATCCATAAGTTATAATCTTCAATCAAGTTTTTACATCGCTATTGTCATGTGCAATTACAATAATTATTGTCAACATTATATTTTTTAACAATTACAATGTCAGTGCGCGGGCGCAGGAAAAAATGACATGTGTTTGTTATTCGCGGCGCATTGCTGCGTTTATGTTGGTACAGTAATCTTGTAATTAAAGCAATTTTCCAGCCCCGGTGCCGAGGTATGTCGAGACACGCACTATGTGTGCTAAACACATAGCTATATATGTCACATCCTACTAATATTATAAAGGCGAAAGTTTGGATGTATTGATGTATGGATGTATGGATGTATGGATGTTTGTTACTCTTTCACG
>DWTA01000358.1:0-11143 GCA_018236805.1 Plebejus anna | reverse complement strand
GTACTCGTTGACATAGTGAATTCCTTGCTCGTCTACCTCGACCCTACGTCTCATACATTCATGTTTATCATTGTTTGTGTCTTTGACCTATTTTTTATAAGTACATATACCTCTAGACCTCGTATACCTCTAGACTTGCAGATCTTGGAGCATAATTTGATGATGTTGACAGCTGTAGACGCAAAAATGACGAAGTTAAAGCAAAGATTGCCTAGGATTTTCTTGTTTAATAAAATTTAATATTTTTAAATAGTTAAAAATCAAAGTATTTTCAAGTTGTTAAAAATATTAGAAGTACTAGATACTGTTATTTTATTCTCTTCTTTTTTACACCCCTGTGAAAATCGCTAACTTAAGAAAAATATTAATTTTTAAGATATTTTATTTTGCACTTTTAAAATGAATGTTAAATAAAGAAATAATAAGAAAATGACTAATATTTAAAGCTGTTTATCAAAAATATTTAAAAAATTACAAAAAATCCGGATTATCCGAAAAATCCGGATTTGAGGATGAAAAAATCAGAAAATCCGTATTTTTAAAAAAAATCCGTTTTTTGCAATCCCTACTCGGGCCTAAGGCGCTCTTAGAAAACTTCGATAGTGCGGTGCAGGATTGTTGCGCTAGTTACATCGCCACAAGTTTCAGAACCGTTTCTAAATTGCAAAAAGCCTAGCCTTCTTAGCCTTCCATAAACTATGAGACCAGGAAACGCTTATATATGCATTTTACCGTCCCCCTAAGAAAACTTAGATTGTGGCACTCGTTGCTCCGCCACAAGCTTAAAAACCGTTTCTTCATTGCAAAAGCCTAACCTTCCATAAAGTATGAGATCAGGAAACGCGTCAAGGTGATGCTGAGCCGGCGCGGGCGCAGGTATTTACGCAACGCGACGTCCATGGCCGAAATGTCGCTCGCTTCCACGCCATAATGCTATTTTGTCTCGCCTCGCAGCGGGAGGCCTCCTCTTACGATATTAATTATTGCTTCACGACTGTATTAGGAAAATGTCTACGATTCGAGTGAGACGCAAATCTTATAGGCCTTATAATATCGCTCCAGGAAGCCCTATTGACCTTTGTGGAGCCATAGGTGGTACGATTATGGGCTTAAAGATTTCCGTTTGAATACCGCATTTGGAAAATTCTAACAGATTCAACGCTAAAGGAGCTTTAAGGATCCAGTAAAATTTTACTTCCTAACCGTTAGCTTAGCCGCTCGCGTTCAAATAATATGTTTGGTTCCTTTTCTGCTGCTCAAACTTATTTATTAGTCTTAATTCCAATTTACTACCCATATCTTTAATCTCTCCAAATTGTCTTATTTAAACTCAATCGATTTCCTGAAAACTAAATATTTGCCGTCACAAAAATGTGTACTCGACATTTAAGTACACGGTACGAAAAGAATAACGATTAATGATAAATTAGTAAGTTTTTACATAATATAGGTACGCTCATACGATTTTACATTCAATGCTCATGTTGAATATTAATTAGACATTTTGAAAAAGATGATCCTCGCCGACAAAAACTAAGTTGTTACTACAGGAAGTAGGTAGTAATAATTAATTGAATAAATTTTGCACTTTCCTAGAGTCTAGAATATTTCGTATAACGTTTTTTGAAATTTGATATAGTGTTAATACGTCTGTTTTAATTATGTTAACGAACTCGTTCAGTCAAACGACTCGATTGAATCAAGTTTAATCGATTCCGACAGAATTCACAATCGATATTCGATTCTTATCGGTTCATCTGGATTGATTCCTTTATATCGTAATCTTAGGAAAGTTTGGCGGTTACCTTTTAATGAAATATTTGAAGTGCGTTCATTTCTTGATTGTTACCTACTTGATGAATCTGACTCCTTTGAACCATTCGTCTCTATAAGAACATCATGAAGGTTTGAATGTGTCCCTCAGCGGCTTTTAAGAATACATCATTTCTAAGATTTCACCAAAACTTGTGTTAGGCTAAAACCAAAGATTTGAAGTCTTAGGTGGCAGTTGACACCCAAGTCATCCAAGTCATGAATTCGTGTTAGGGGGTAGTTACTAAAAAGTTAAGAGCTGGAGCTTTACTACTCCGCTCTTTATCTTCTTGAAGAGATGAACACGGATTCATTTGGATAAAAGTTAAGCACTACAGATCGCAATAATGGTGGAAATCAGAAGGGCAGATGTCAAAGTCAAATGACATTACAACGTTCACAATCACAACTGACATTGACAGAATGAGTTGGATTACAGATTCAACAGCAGCTACCCTCAAAAATATTTCAAATCAATTACAATGCGATCATGTTGCTATTGATTTTAGGGTATCTTATTTTCATACAATAATTTCATAGAAAACCCAAGATTTCTAGAATTTTACTGTGCCTTTTTAAATGAATCTGTACATTTTTGTTGGTATTGTCTATGGTGTGGTTAATTTAATAGTCTGTATACGTCGATACTGGCGGGGAGCCAGGTGTCTCTGCGCCGGGATTCAATAAATCCACGAGATTATCGCGATGGGACCATTAAGGCCCCATAACTGCGAATGCAACTGTGTAGTGTGTAACAGATACTGTGCTGAAATAACCCTTATTCGACTTTAAAACTGGGGATAATACTTCAATTCTTTGAAATAAGAGTTTGTATTGCAAGGTGATGCGTGGAAGTAATGGAAAACTTAACTTTCTCTAAGTCACAAGAAGTAATTATACTTACTGTAACTATACACAGAAAATTGACAGTCGGACTGCTTGTTCCAGTTTTGAATAAAAAGTAGTTAAAGCGCACGGGCGACAAAATTGTATCTGTCCGTCATTGATAAAATTTTGTTGCCAGTTAAAGGTTATAAAAATGTTAGTTATCTTTCATAGTAAGGATTTAGAATTTAAATCATGTGCGGTCGACTTATGTAAACTATAAATTTAGAGTATATATTATTTTATTTATATTTCGTACTGTAGGTATAATTTCTGGAACTCTGCTTAAAAGCAGAGGTCATTGACTCAATAAAGTAATGAATACAATTTGCTTATAATAACATATGTTAATAAAATATCATATTAAAAAATCTTCAGCAATTACTCATGACCCCGAAATATTATTTTTTATTTCATAATCAAAAACTACGTTAAGACATTCTTATTTCTGTACGAAAATAAATAAGGATATTTTAATTACTTTTTAGTTTTTAATGTTTTTAGTGCGATCGACGTGCTGCTACTTTTTATACTGCAGTTGTGTCATAACTTAAAGCTCATAGTATTTCCAACAAAAAAAAATAATAGCCCAGCTACAATATTGAGATAAAAATAAACATGTGTAGTTATTAAAATTTGCGTAATTGCGTGGTCACTCGTTGGCCGTTGCGTTATAATATTTTCGTCTGGTCGTCAGGTCGTCAACATAAAAATGTGGTAAAAGTGCCGATTTTAGTGAAACTAGAACGACGCGTCTAGACCGTTTGGTAATAAGTATTAGAACCGGATTATAAAACGGCCATAGCTCGGGCTTACGGTTTTTGATAGCCCAAGCCCAAATTGAACAAGGCCCAACTAAATCCCTGCCTGTTACATTAATTGATGGTAGCCCTTTATGTGATCTGCCCTGGGTGGGTTTATGATGGGCAAATAAAGACGATCAAAAAAGTGTATTCGTCTTCGATCATGATCGACGTCGACTTTCCATAATGAAGATAGCTCCAGCGACCGTTGTTATCCATAATGGCTTATGGCTCTATGAGTCTATAGGATTATGTCTATGGCATCATAGCCTTGAAGAAGATTCTACAGAGTTGGACACCACATTAAGTGGAACTAAAATCGATGCTGATCAGAATGTACACAAGAAATATATCGTGCAACATACAATTTAGATAATGTGAACAAAATTATTAAAATATGATAATGTCAGCGCGATCATAAATCAAAGAAACGCGACCAATAATAATTATATTAATGGTTTTACAAGCGGTCAGTCTTGCCAAATGCGGACGTATAGTTTTATACACAATCGAGTATCAACCCACAATTCTGTCTAACAAACCAAAAAATCATGTTTTTTTGGTTTGCTAGATTAAATTACCGTATGAAATACTTTTTTTTAAATAGGATGATAAGATAGGAAGGACTACATTGATGCGTTGCATAAATATTATGTATATGTACATAATATTTATTTCGCGAAATGTCGGATCTCCGTAACGTAACGGACTAAAACTCTTTAGTCTTTATGTAGTTTCAGGAAACCAAGATTAAAAATGACAAATAAGTAATAACAAAAACCAAAGATAAAATAAAAAAGGCCGAATAAAAATTATTGCAGTCGTGTACCTAGTCTACGATAAGTCAGGCGAAAACATCCTTAATTTCTCTTGGATTTCATACCCGTTTTGGTTGAATGTCCATAAAACCGATTCACAGTAAATATAACCCAGATTTCATTATGAAATTATATTTTTGAGCGATGCAGAAATAACCTACATTTATTTTTGTACACCAAATTACTTCATTTTAAAAATATTTTTCTTATCTCCCTTGAAGCGGAGCTCGGAGGGCAAAAATTCATTGCGTTGGTTTTGAAATTAATTATGATAACACGAGTGGTCCCCAAATATAGACGGCCCGAAATAACTTCATTATTACTGGTTATTGCTGGAAATTCGCCGCAAAACAAATAAATATCGCTCAATTTTAGGCCACAGTTTTATATTTCGCCTCAAAGGAGGAGGCTAAAATAAAATAACTGGTATTGAGTAATAATTGCAATTATTGTAAAACTGTTATTGGATGCTGTTTATAATATTTTCTATGTTACGTCTCTCAAATTTACAACTTATCAGTTGCAGAACGTTTAAGAAGTTCTTACTTCTTAGATCCCTCATCAAGGGATTAGGGATATTCCACCCCTCTTTATGCCGATTTTTTCTGAGGTTGCTTCAACAGGAGTTTATATATTCATTGATGCTCTTGACTAGCTAACCTCAAACACATTAACAAGTCAAAAACGCCCTAGAAAAGATCCTGTCAAAAACCTTAGAAACTTGTAGGTAATTATTGGGCCAATGCAGGCAGCCTCACAGTCAGGTATAAGTTACTGGTTATGTACGCCTTTTTTCATTCTCTGTGGAAATGTTATTGAAAAACTTGGTCTATAAATCGCATTGGGACATTATGGGACCTGTGGCAGCGGAGGGTTTTTTGTATGACAGCTGCCTATGTTCGGTTCATAGTTTTTTTGCCTCAGAATCTCTAGGAGAGTGCTCCTTAAGCCATCGACATAAAGGTTCTCTAAAAAGCAAAATAATTACGAACGGACTGTAGCGTTTATCGGACTAGTTTTGGTTCTCGGTTTTATCTGAGTGCTGAGCTTATTATGTTCAAAGCCAATGTCCTGTGAATGCCGCGCTAATTTATATGAGTCTTACAATGTAGAAAATTGCGATATACGAGTCCATGAGAGTTGTAAGATTGTTTTAATTTTTAACTTGCTACAAAATACATATGTAACATACCTATGTACAGTTCGACAAGGCTCTACGTGAACGTGGCGAGAAAAGTACATACAATACATTCATTCATATAAAGCCTTGTCGGAATGTATGTGATGTTAGATTTGAACTTTGAAGCCTCTGGCGGGTCAAGCAATTAAGAACGTCCGTAAATACAATAATCTGTAATGTAATATCATTACAGATTATTGTATTTACGGACGTATATTATAAGTCTTAGATCTCTTCTTTAAAAAATAATCACTGATGCTTCTTTCATAATACTGGAGAGTTTCCTTAACCAGCTCCCCACAGATATAACAGACAGGCTGATAGCCATGGGCTTCCCTGCTGAGAAGTTAGAAGGCGTCTACAGGAACCACATCGACGAGGTCTACCGGTTTCTGGAGCAGATGCACAAGGACCACTACTTCATATACAACCTGTGTACGGAGAGATCGTACGATGCTGCCAAGTTTCACAAAAGGGTGAGTAAAGTTTTTACTTAGAATGCTCTTTGTGTCTTCGTTCACAGGCTGCTTTAAAGCACATACTCTTTTGCTAAACACTTGCTGTTTAGCAAACGAGTGTGCGAGCGGGATACCATGAAAATAAAAAAAAATTGATTGTAGTATTACGTATACTAGCCTAGGCGTAGAAAAAAATTAGAATCAGCCATTCTGACTAAAGTCCGACAAGGCTTTATATGAATGTGTCAAATGTGTCAATAGACGCTGTTGGTAAAGGAGAACTGTCAAACAAATGTCAAAAATGACGTTTTTGTATGTTAAAAGCGTTTAGTTCCTTTTCTCGCCACATTCATACAGAGCCTTGTCGAACTATACCGATATATTCGTTGCCTGCACAATTTTCATACAATAGCACATTGAGCTTCGTAAGCTAGTTTCATCCTGTGACCTATCAGCTAGTTTACATGCCAGTTTACGAGCTAGGATTTTGGGCAACAGTGGATTATGACGCCAACTCTTACCGCTCGTACTGCGCAAAGCTCGTCTTGATAGAACCGCGCGCGCATCTCGTCCTTTGTGGTCAATGCTGACGTAATATTGGTGTAACAACGTCCTTATCCTTCCGAAAAAAGCGGAAATTTGCATGGTTACATACATCATAAAATACCACAGCGCGCATCTCAACGTGTATAGAGTTTCCTCCATTGAGTGGGGTGACGCCAGAGAAAGAAACCACGGAACAAGTTTAAAAATTTTTAGAAACCAGCAGCGGTTTACTGGCTAGACTTTTTAGATCTGTAGAGCTATTGCGCCAGGTAATAACCACTTTCCATATGGCAAACGATTTCTAAATAAAATGTAGAACGGTTTAAGGTAACGACTAACGACGTAATGGTGCAATTTTACTGGTCGACAGGGTAGGGGTCCACATGCGGGGTGCGGGAGATTTCTAAAACGCATGCCACGACCAATGAAAATGCGCCATTAGTTGTTATCTTGGCTGCAGGGACTACCCGTATGCTGTATACCGTACAAGTTAACGACTAATGAAAATGCACCATATCTGCAACGGACTGATGATGACTAGTATGTCCACCGGCGTAGTACGCGGCTAATTGATGTGATACTAATTGATCCGGTATCGGCGACAAAAGGTCGCCCGGCCAGCTTTTACTCGACCTCTGCGTCCGAGCGTAAACGTTAGGCTAGCTCGGAGCGAACTGCGAAGCCACATTGCTCTGTTGCGTTGCGGACTGCGTTGCGATGCATTGCGTCGTTGGAATTGAAGAACGCGTTGTGCTGCATCTGCGTTGCGTTGACACGCAGCACCATAATTCAGTAAAGTATAGCGCGTTATTCACTCCCGCAGCCCGCTCCATGTTTCGTCTTGCTCTGACGGCTGACCATGCACCATGGAACCAATAACGTAGCATATCATAAAATATCCTTGTAAAACGTCGGAAGGTCGTCGTAGCAGCCAGCGAGGCGATTCATCGTACCGCAACTCTACCAGGCGATGTGGCTTCACTCGTAGCAGCGGAAACTCCGAGATTTATCAGCATCAGCATCGACTACTACTTCTGCAATGGAATAGAGGTAGTCAGTAGCCAGTACATGTTTTGGACTCCAAAGTTTGTCGTATTAACTATGAATTCCCTAGGCCTAGGATAGGACATGACATTTGACAACTACAACGTTCTATGATTGTCTGCGATAAGAAAAAACTTTCTTAGTGGATGCCAGCATCATAAAAACCACACGTGCATCGAGCTTATCTAAGGGTTACGTTGATCAATCAAGGCCTTTGTATATTACCAAGTTTCGAGCAGTAGGAACGTTGCTATTAAGTCGGTCGCTAGGCTAACCTGGCATTATCATTGCCCTACTTTTTTCGACGTAACAATCGCAATGTCTAACCGTTGTTCCTCGATGCAGTACGTGACCCGAGTCAGGTTTGCCTGTACAGTTGTGACGCCATCTTATGACGTACAGTGTCAGACTATCCGAGAGGCAATTATCATTAATATGCTGCTATAATTTGCCGTAATCAGTTGTCATTTCACAATTACGGAATGTGTTTAAACGTTGTGTAAATTTTTTTCGTAGCTATTGCAATTGCACTGCACATCCACCTCTCTCCGCATAAATAACTCCTGCATCCATTATCCCACATAATATCCCCTGCAGCTCTATACTGGTTGTTCAGACAACTACAGTCAGCTACTCCGAGGAAGATTGCCCTTCAGCATCTGGACTAATTTTCTCTCAGGAGCTTGCTAGTTCTTAAAATATCTTTTAGATTATACAAATACCTAGAAGATTTTGATGGCATTTGAATGTAAAAATAACTCTTTTAGTGTTACAATATAAAACCCGATATTAGTCATAAGCGTAATACGTAGCTTCGATAAGTGTCCACGTGCAGTGCAGTCTGAAGGATAAATTGTAATGCAAACATTAATTTACAATACATTTTCCTTGTTAAAACGTGGAATTTAACTCAATTGACTCCATGTGTAGGTGATTCTACCGGCTATTACGTAACAGTCGGTATGGTTTTTGTTTAACATAGTATTTAAATAGTTTGTCTTAATAATTTTAATGTTAAATGTTTTTTTTTAATAATTTCAGATTTTGCTTTTATTGATCCCACTTCTGATGTCACTGTATTGAATTTCCAAATTCATATCTTCATATCTCTTTCAATTCTGATTACCGATGCATGTCATATTATATTCTTTATTTTTGTAACATTCCCCCGAGCAACGGTCCAACCTTTTAAAGAATTTGACACTTGTTTCACGTTAATTGCTGCACACATTCCTTCGATGCCATTGTGTACGAAATATTGCTGAATTTATGATGCCGTTGGCCCCAAATTTACTCGCCACTACAATGAGTCCAATCTCTTGTACCCTAAAATAGTGACACATTTTAACGAGAACGTACAAACACACATGCGGACTTGGTTTGTAGTTTCACATTTAAATGAATTTGGTCTCTTTTGCCAAATGAAGACTTCTCTTGAGAGTCATAAAGGTGTCTTTTCTCCCTCAGGCTATGTGCTAAGTCAGTCTTTATATCCAATGTAGTTTATTAAACATTAAATGAAAATAACATGAATTCTTCCTAATTAATGACAAATCTAGCACTTGTTGCACCCGGACCCCGGCATATAATTTAATTTTAAGTGTCTGCATGAGACTGAAAAGAGAGACACGTTGGTTTCTTCTAGCGTAGTGCAACATCTTAAGTAAATAATAATTATTCTTTATTGCACGCTAAATTCAAGACCGACATTTGGATATTATGTAGCATTATACGTACTGCTATTGTCTTCTTTGTTAAGATTAAATTGAATCTAAACCTATTTCAGAAGGTTTTACGTGTGTTTTACCTTTCTAGCTAAGCGCAAAGCCAGCATTTTCTATTTTTCATGACTCATTGGTTATTGACAGTTATAATATGAGCGTAATATGATGCAATGCCATGACTTCTTGGAGGGCAATCGAATTTTCCAATACTTCAATTGATTCGGAGAATTGGTATTTAAATTATATTAATACGTTTCTGATATTATGAAAGAGGGCAAAAAAGACGCGCTAATTGCTAAGTCTTGTTCTCGAGAATTGTTTTAAAAGGTATTTCAGTCGTATGTTTATTAGCTGGGCTGGGCTCTATGATGAACTTTAGGTATCTAAATGAAATTGCTTTAAAATTTTAATCAATTTTGCTTCGGTGATCGGTCCGTTGCGACTTGCGTTGCCGGCGAGGTCCTGGACCGGTGTGGCCTCCTACTTTAAGTTACAGCATTTTCTACCATGAATTTAAGACTCCGACGTTTCGGAAATCGGACTTCTTAAGATACGAGTTACGACTCACATTTTGGAGTCATGCTGAGCTGCGGTGAATCGGTGAATGGTGATAGAGACCAGTGACCACGTCCCGATATCGTGAGCTGTCACGGTTGGTCGTCCCTGTTAGGTCTTTGTGGTGACAATGCCGTGGACCACTGCCCTAAACGTGACCAATTAGTTCCTTAGAAATTCTTTGAAGTGTCTAGTGTGATTATTATGTAAATGTCCAAATGCCCTGAAAATAACCTTTTCTTCAAGAGATGGCTAGCATCCCTTTTGGCAAATTTTTGGAAATCGTTTTTACGGATCGCATTGTTTCCCTTAATTTATTCAACGGTTTGAGCCGTCTTATGAATGTGTCTGTGAAAGACCTATCTCTTATGAAAATTATGTTGGACTAGATGACGCCGCGACTCCGTTGCGCCAATATTCGTTTATCGCGCGGTAATTACACACTTTTCCGGAATAAAAAGTATCCTTTGTCCTTGACAGCGTATTCCCGGGACTCAAAGTATCCTCGTACCTTTCAACAAATCGGTTCAGAGGTTTTGGCATGAAGAGGTAACAGATAGACAGACGGACAGAGAGACGATAGACATACTTTTGAATTTATAATATTAGCAAAGTGTGGATTAAAAATTTATGCTTCTTTAGTGGGGCCGATACAAGCGGTTAAATATGAATAAGATAAAAGATAAAAAATTTCTCACGCACAACTCAAAATACTATTTAATAGTAACTCAACATAGAATGTAGTTTACTGCATGTTTTTTACATTGTGGTTGTGTCTAACTTGAATAATATAGAAAGTAAAATATGTTGAACAATTATTGTTCGTAAGCTATTGTTATGTAACTCTATGGCATAAACGTTTAAGGTAACGTACCTTTAGAAATTAAAGTGTGTTTGGAATAGAAAACACAGGTAGTATGTTATGTATTTTGTTTATGTTATAGTACTTAACTGTATTTTGATTCCGATAACATTTAATTTTACATGCTTACAACAAAAACGTAAAAATAATTACTGTTTACTTTGAAACATAAAACAAAATCCAAAATTAAAATGCAAATCAGTCCCTCAATAAGCCTTCACGAGTTTCAATGTTCGAGATTCATTAATTAACAAAGAGGAAATCAAGAGAGTTTTCAATTAAAAATCCGCAAGGAAATCTAATGACATACTCGTAAAGATTTTTTTTATAAAGAGGGTAAACGAGCAAACGAGTCAACTGATGAAAAGCAACTACACTCGCAACATCAGAAGAGCTGCAGGTGCGTTGCCGGCCTTCTAAGAGGGAATAGGGTAATAGGGGAGGGTAGGGAAGGGA
>DWTA01000357.1:0-11144 GCA_018236805.1 Plebejus anna | reverse complement strand
TAACGAAAAAAAATATAAAAAGTACATGTGATTTTTTTTGGACAATGCCCATTCAGTACAAATTTTGCATCGCGTTGCGTACTGACACATAGACTAACATAATAATAATATTAGATTAATGATTGGTCTCCGCGTGCGGTGCTACGCGTCGCTACGCGCTACGCTCCGTAGCGCCGCGCGCGAGACCAATCATAAAGCAATAATAATATTATACAAAAACTGGGCAGTTCTCGAAATATTACATACATAAATACGTATCGAGTTGATACCGTCATTTTTTTAAATCGGTTAAAATTGCGTTAGAAAAGACAGCTGAAAGTTATTTACATTTAGTTAACCGGCAAGATTTCTCCTTCACGGAACTACAAATAGAGCCTAAACAAACACTTGATTTTATTATCTCAACGTGAAGTCAGCTTTACCCAGCATCCCTCACATCGAAAGTGCCCACCTGCGTTACACACACACACACACATTCACAGCGTGAAGCCTCCGCAGAATTTTCCTACGTGGTGAAGTTTTCCTGTCAGGATGTGAGGCTGTGTATGTGCGAGTGGAAAAGAAAATGGCGGCCGAGCGAGGCGCATGCGCTCTCAACTATAGAGACCACACAAGAGGAGTCCTTGAGGTCTGCTTTTACAAATTCACCCCTATCTGGATTAGCATAAGACCCATTGACACTGGCTACAGCGGAAACTGTTAATTTGTTCAAATTAACGCGGGAGTTTAAAGTCCTTAACTTGCGGACCTCAAAGAATATTCGTTACTGACGTGCATACATGCATGTTGCATGCTACCTCAGCGTAAGTGACGCTCGGGGGATGTCGCATACATCCCCTGAGCGTCACTTACAATAATCATGCAAAATATAAGCATGCAATAATACCTACCTTACATGCTCAACCAAGAATCATGGCCAAATTTGTATAGGAGCTGGACTCGACTTTTATTTTTGATGTCCCAAAATAAACTATAGTTAGATTTGGTTGTTCTTATGCTCTAATCATAATTCCGTTTGAGAATTATGTCTAAATAGCCACGATTTTGTATAATAATTATTAACGTTTATTTATATTAATATTGAGACTTCGGTGTCTGTCTGTCTGTCTCCAGGCTGTAACTCAAGAACGCAAACGGTACTAGCTAATATAGAGTTGAAATTCTCAGAGATTATGTATTTCTGTTGCCGCTATTACAAAAAACACTAAAAACAAAAAAAATTAAATATTTAAGGGGGGCTCCCATACAACAAACGTGATTTTTCAAACATTTTTTGCTCGGTATCAATGATGACACCAGGGAGGCACTTGAAATGAACACAAAATACTCAGCTGTATATAAACTTTAATAAATAATAATAAAATAAAATAAATAATTAATGGGGGCTCTTCGTAATCCTTCGTACGCGAGTCCAACTGGCACTTGACCGATTTTTAATTTTTTTTACATTTTATCAAGGTGTCAAATTAAATTGTTGTCACACCAATGTCAAATTGAAACAAGGCTTTTTTCAAGTTTTTTTGTGTTTTTGAAATTGCTTATTTTAGCATAAAATGTCGATAAAATCATCAGAATATGAGCCACAAAATATTAACATCGATTTAATGACCTTAAGAAAGCCGACTGAATTGAAAAAAGTCATCGACTCCGTTCCGAAACCGAATGGAGCTGTTCCCGAGAATGGATTACCAATATGGTACAAGTTGGGGTTAGAATGCAAGTTACCCGTACCACACATACCGGAGGGGAAAATTGTATTTTCCCGTGGAAAAATTGGTGAAGATGTAAGGATGCTTACTTATTGCTTTGTCACTTTCTCACACTTTGTGTAATTTCCGGTACAACTAGCGCCACAGTCCTGTATCACGCAATTTTTTTAAAAGAGCGTCCGTATAAATAGAACAGCTGAAACCAACATAGTGGATTTCGGCTTGAACATTGAACAAGCATAACACCTCGCTTGGTTGAAAGATCTTCCATTGAGACCTTCCTTCCTAGACCTTCTCTTCTATTTTCTGTCTTTTTTTAGTTTCTTATGCCGTAAGCACGACTTGTATTTTCCAGGTCTTCCGAAAAGGCCTCGGTGCAGGTCCTCAGCCGACCTTCGACCTGTCAGATCCTCACGGCTACAGTGTCAGCACAGAGTACGTGCCCATCCACGACCGTCATCTGACTCACCACTTCTCCCGTAAACCGGCTCGCAGCATGATGATATCGCTGGGCAACTGCACGAAAGATGGTCGTGCTATATGCACGCTGAAAGAATTCAACCAGTATCGAAAATTTCTGTACAACCAATTCATGAATAGAATCCATATGCAGATCAAGAAATTGGTAATGTATCATATCAGGCGAAACTTAATAAAGATAAGAAGTGAGGAGTTTTTATAGCTGTCCCGGCAAACGTTGTTTTGCCTGTTTTCCTGCTTTTCTCTCTAAGTTTCTTCAGATTTTTTTCTCTATAAACCTCACGGAGCCCGAGACCTTTCCAACGAATGCAAAACCGTCGAAATCGGTTCGTGCGTTCTGGAGTTAGAGCGTCAGCAAGGAAAACCCGACTTATTTTTATATATTAGATTTATCACAGGATGAACGAGCCAGAGATGATTTAGTTTTGAGAAGAGTAGAAGCAGATGTCGCTAGGAGAAAACAAGTTTTTATAAGAAGAGAGCGTGCCAAGGAACACTTGGAGAAGGTAGCTCAAGAGCATGCCGATGAATTTGCGGAAAAGAAGAGGCTGTAAGTACCCAATACTTTTGAAGCAATATATCTGGTGAAGTATGGTCTCATACTTATTTACATCATCTTCAGGGCCAAAGAACGCGAGAAAAAGGTCAGAGCACGAATAAAGTATTTAGCAGAGTTTAATGAGAAGAACAGAAAAGAAAGGGCACAAAAAGCGAGAGAAAAAGAAAATCGAATCAAACAACGCGTGCAAGCGGCAGCCGAGTTGGAAATACGAAGGAAGATCACAATGATTCGCTTGTGGAGGAGCAATGAGAAGAAAAGGCTTAATAAATTGAAGTTGGAACAAGATCTTAAGCAAAGGAAGTTAGAGGCTGAGGTAAGATTTTGTATAGTGGCATGGGATTGCTACCGGCACGAAAAGTCAAGTGAAATGCACGCAGGCACAAATAGACTACATTTTTCGATATTATGCGACCATTAAAAAGTATTTTCCCACATTTTGAACATTACGGATTTTTATTATCAATTACTAAACAAACTCTAAAATATATTTCCCCACGCCATCTGTCCATTTCTTTGTGAACTACATTGCACCATAAGTTGTTCAAGATTCATGTAGGTATTAGTAGAAATGCATTGCTTGGGATAAGTTACAGCGTAGCGCATAGATGGCGTTAGTAGTTTAATGTGTGAAGTAATGTACGACCTACAATTACTTTTACAGGCTGAAAACAAATGGAAAGCCCGAGTGGAATTTCAACATCAGAAAATAATGAACGACGCTCTTCTTCTTAAAATATACATGGAAGACATGAAAGCAGCCGCAACGAGGAGAGCCAAGTTCGTTTACTTTACTTAACTTTACGTTTATTTTACTTTATAATATTATGGCTTTGGTAATATTGTAATTTGTACCTATTGTAAAAAAAAAAAACGCACGCACACTGCAATAATAAAAGCCATTTTCAAAAATTTTATAGAACGGCCGTACTCCTCTGAGTCACTTTAATTATTTTTAATGATACATTCATTTGAATTTAATTAAAGGTTTTGACAGAATATGTACGGAGCGTATGGCGAAAATCTCTATTAAATCTCTCTGAGTGCAACAGTTAGTGTCTTTTATAACATGTTTTTTTCAACTTCAGACGAGCCGAAGAATATGCTTACAACACGGATTTGGAATTGCAACGCATCAGAATGGCCAATTGGAGAAAACTTCACGGCAGTGTGGCCACGAGTAACAGAGATGTTCTGATTAGAAAAATGGGTTCTGAATTTGAAAAGGTGCTTTCAGTATGCCTACCTTTTAATTCTGTTGTTTATTGTAATGTGGTTTCTCTATATTTTATAAGTGGAATGCTGAAACAAGCGGCCGGCGGCCAAGTACATAATTATATTGGATATTGACATAGTTAAGGATTACCTATTTGGAAAAGCCAGATAAGCAAAATTCTTTTGAATTCAATAGCAATTCAGAATGAGTTGAGTCGCAATAAAGTTGCCGGTCGCAATGCAATCGCTATTCGGTTTCAATCATAGTTAGTCGGAATTTGCCCCGTACGAGTTTCTTACGCCGGTTCTTCTCGCCGGGTTCGTTCCCGAACCGGTGGTAGGCACCAGTAGTATCAACATTCTGAAAGCATTATTTTATCTATTCAGAAATAAAACATATTTTTGTTTTAGTCACAATTTGGTCGCAGTTCGGCCATAATTGAAGACGTGAGTGGAAGAACCAAATTACTCATTTTTTACCTTACATTAACAAGTCATATTTCCTAAAGGCTCCATTTATGCAAAAAGCGGCAATTTTACTGTTACTTACCTGGTACTTCCACTCACGTCTTCAATTCAGCCGAAATACAGACGCAATAATTATTAAGAACTATTTTCACAGTCGAAGCGCGGTACGAAGGGCATAAACTTGAACAAGGCGCAGCGCATGGCCTCCGAAGCGGTGTCCCTGTCCATGTCCACTCCAGGAGACACCCTCATGATGCTGGGCCAGGCTCGGGCGAGGATGGACATGGAGATCATGCTGCCGTCACCACCCATTAAGATATTGGATCAAGTAATGTATATTCATCTGCTTTTATACGACTTCAAAGAAAGGTTATGGATTCGACCTGTATGTAGAGGTAGTATGTAATATTTCCAGAACTGCCCAGTTTTATAAAAAGTATCCTATGTTATTTTGCGGGACTCAAAGTATCTCTACATCAAATTGTGAATCGGTTCATCGGTTTTGGCGTGAAATAAGTAATAGATAGACAGATAGACAGACTCACTTTCGAATCTGTATGGATAATATTTTTACTTTTTTACAGCTAATCGAAAATGCAATAATGATATTCACAAGAAAACGTGTGAATATAATGATGCAGCATATCCAACATGCGGCTTACTACAGAGCGGCGCAGGAGTTCCTCCACATCCCACGGTCATCAGCTTCCGTGAAGGGGTAATATAGTGTGTAAAATATTATTATTTATAATATTATGCTAATATATCATTAATCATAATCTTATCTTACTTATATTATATAAAAATGGATTTTCCAATGTGTTAGTCTTAGTCACGCTAAATCTCGAAAACGGCTAAACGGATTGGGCTGATTTTAGTCTTAAAATATTCGTAGAAGTCCAGGAAAGGTTTTAAAGTAACACGAAGTTCACCGGGACAGCTAGTATTATAATATTAATATATAAAATATAGTAGGTACCCCACATAATAATATACCATCATATTCATGCCCAAATTTTTTATGTATCAAATATTTGCCTTAGGATTTTTAAATGGATTTTTGAAAACATGAGTAGTATATGAGGCACAAATTGTAATTTACCATCTTAGTAAAATAATCTTTTTTTTTTCAGAAACATGCTGGACACAGGTCTAAACGTACAGCGTGCGCTGGTCGAGGGCAAAGTGCTGGAGACTGTGTCTTCGCCGATTGTTCCAGGTAAGAGCAAAAAAAGGTTGTTCTGAATTTAAACTTCATTGATAGAACGTGAAAACGAAATATCTTTCGACTTTTAAATAAAGGCTTGACTAACACTGCACTGCAGCGGTTAATCGAAAGCAGGGACTAAAGCCAAACAAGTGTAATTTGTGAGTTGTGAGTCGCAGAATTTTGGCTGGCAGAAATTCTGCTGCATTCAGCTTCATAGAAAATTCCTACTTCATTCACACGAGCGTAATTTTGTGAGTCATAATTTGAATGAAAAAATATTTATGCCACCGAAATTCTGCGACTCACGACTCACAAAATTACGCTAGTTTGGCCTTACAATAAAATTATGAATATTTTTCCCAGAACGGCTCAAGAAGCGCTCCACACTGAAGCTGAAGAGGTCCAAAGAGCGAGACTGGAAACTAGGGACGGACAGAGAGAGCAAGGCCGACTCCCTCCCCTCGCCCAGTCCCACCGCATCAGCAGCTGTGCCCACACTGGTGAGTTGCTGAAAGCTGAATAGTTTCTGAAAATTTCGGATAGTCCAACCATTTAGTAAGATAGAATATTGTAGAAATTGCCTTGTATAATGTACACGGGAAATTAAAATAAAACATTATAAGTAGGTACTAAAATAGCCGAAGATAATATTATAGCCCACACGTAGGGCGTTCTGAAAGTATTAGAAATAAAACATTTTTAAGCTATTCCATAACTTTTATCGCGGAATTTCTTGATTCGGGCGTTGACCGAATCAAGAATTTCCGTAACGAAAAAACCTAACACAACCTATCCTAACCGGCACAACGCCCGGTCAGTGCAGCGTCGCAAGACTTCGGTACAGTGTTTGTGTGCGTGATATGATAGACGTATGCAAGTAATATGTAATATCTTTACCGCGCCATTCCCGAGTGTCACTTGATATTTTTCCTACAATTTTCAATATGACTGCCACACATAATAAGTATTATTTTTCTTACAAATTTCAATATCACTTGTAATAATTAGCTAAATAGTAAATACATTAATTATATTGGTCAAGGCATTACTGTTGCATAATTTAATTCGTAAATAATTTGTCATAAAAATTTTAATGTACGATGACTTGACGGAATAGTAATTTGCTAAGATACCAGCAAAAAATGTACGTTAGGTAATTGAACAGGCATTTTTTGTACAACTAAGCAGTAAGCATCGTCGGTTATACAATGAAGTAATCTCGTTCGAATTATTGAAAGTACCGAATTGTGTGTATGTTATTAAATTAAAGCTTGCACACATTATATTCTGTTTAAACAATTAGGAGGAATAGGGCGCGTCTTCGTGGATCGCACTATCTGTAAACTGTGGATGATTGTTGTTACCTTGTTGCCAGGAATTAGAAAACAAGAAATCAATGTACGTGTAACACAATCAAGGTTGAAAGTTCCTGAAATATATTAGGTTTTTTTTATTGCCTAATATAAGCTACGCACAACTTTAGGATCGTTCTGCAAAACTGGAGGCGGAGACAGTGCATAAGTAAAATATCTACCAATGACTTACAGTGTGTACTGTATACCTATGAAGTATGAAGTGACATCGCCGAAACACGATCTACCAATAACAGCTTATGCAGTATGCACTCACTACCACTTACTCACCCCACCAATGAAACCTCAAAATTGACTATTGCTTTCCGTTCCATTTTGTTGCAGTTTTCTTCCATTTCCGTTCTATTCCGAGCGATCTTAAAGTCTGCCGTATATGAAAATGTCCTTCCAGAATCTAGAACATATCAGATTATTCTAGAAGTCGTTCCAGGTGGAGTCATGCAGCCGGTTCATGTCGCTGACCTCGAAGCTGAAGTGCCGGGAGCAGTGCGAGGAGGTGGAGACGCGGGGGGAAGAGGAGGAGGCGCCCTCCAGCCGCGTCAACTTCCACAACACATTCAGCATGCTCATCAACATGGGCAACATCGAGAAAGGCTGCAGGAGGACGGTGAGTGGTGAAGTCCAACAATAGAGTCCAAATGATGAGTATTGTAGGAGCGGGACAGACATCTGACATGTGATAAAAATTTGCTACTTAAACTAGTTTTGTTACACACTGTAGAATCTGAAACAGAAATGTGGTTTTGTTGTCCCGGATTGTTTCCTTAAACACCAAACATACTACGAGTATGTTGAACTAGCATATTTTACGGACTATTGTTTTACGGACTATTGAAACTACGCTACCATTACAGATAAGTCGCGAGGAGCAGGTGTGGCAGAACGAGCTGAAAGATCTGATCTGGTTGGAGCTGAAGGCGAGGATCTCCGACCGCACGCTGGCGCAGCAGGACGCCTACCTGTGCGCCCAGCGGGAGGTCGTGCCGCAAATCGTGCAGAGGATCCTAGACTATAAGTATGCCATCAACTTGATTCTTAAAGTATGTTACATGTTTGTATGGCTTCAAAAATGTTTGAATATTTAATACAACAATTTAAGGTCAAAATAATATTATTATGAACGGTATAAGCGCGTGTCCTCTGCCGCTAAAACACGACAGAACTTCATACAAAATGTTGACTTACAATTTGAAGTACAGAACTTCGTCTTAAATCGTCTAATGTTACGAGTGTCCATTGGCAGAGGTTACACGGTCAATTTTTCATCAATCTGATCCATCAATCCTGAGAAGATTAATGAAAAATTGATCGTCTAACCTACTGGATTGATGGATTAATATCATTTTTTATATGAACTTTTTTAAAACCATCAGTATTCCGTCAATCAGATTGATGAAAAATTGACCGTGTAACCTCTGCCATAGGCGACGGAAAGCAAGTATGCTTTCCATCAAATCACCCGTTTGCTCCCTATTTTATAAGAAGAAATGGATTGTAGGAACTTTCGTTTTAGCTCTAAAATAAAATTTTGCATTATAACGTGACGATTTGTTAACAGGTTTGTGAATACAGAAACGTGTAGGAACAGATCTCGCCAGCTGTCGGTCATTAATGGCTCCACGGAGAATGTGAACGCGGCTTCAGAAGAACAGAATATTGACAATGGAGGTAAAAAAAATGTTATAATCTTTTAGGATAAATCTTTAAAAAATTGGCCTGAACAAAAAAGGATTGGAGTAGGTATACTTTTCCAACGCTGTATTCGAAACGAAAATTTCAACTTAATATTTCTATAGCACTGTTAATATACTATTTTTAACACGCTTTTATAAGCTTGAGCTGTATGTATGGAACGGAATATTTGAGCACGATATTTACATATCTCCAGTAGTCTAATTAATTCCAAACTTTTCATACGTATTAAGAGTCAATGAAACTACAATAGTTTGTTAAAATTTTTTGAAAACATAAATTCAAATAATTCTAATAAACAATAAATGAAGTATGTTTTTTTAAATTATGATTTTTTTATCCCTAGAAGTCCTCTGTCTGTCTCTGGGGTGCGAGGCGTGTTCGCGCGCGGTAGGCGTGGCCATGCGTCAGATACTGAAACTGCTGAGTGCGTACGACGGCGCCATAGAGCTGTACCCGTCGAGTAGCGCGGCGTCGGCTGATCATCCCGAGCTGTCGTCGCCTCGACTGAACGCTAGATTGAGGGTGAGTTTCCTGAACTTGAGTCTTGCATAGAGGGGCATGCTAACGCAGCTGCAGTGGGCGTGGTCTTGCATCAGTGATCTTATAGGTGCCGGTTGGCAGCGGGCGACATGAAGCGACGGCAGACGACGTGTCGCGACACGTCTACTGGTTTCTAAGTATTTCTATGAGAAGTGTCGCTAGCTTCGTGTCGCTAGTTGCGCAGGGTATTTCATAGAAATCAGTAGTGTCGCGACGACACGTCGTCTCCTGCCGCTTCATGTCGCCGGCTTCCAACTTGTACCTTAAGTAAGTACTTAAAGGACTCGGCGACCTTTGTTTTTCCGTCAGATATTTGAGTAATTTGAGTAAAAAAGCTGAACATAGAGATGCTCTCGAAAAGTAACTGTGTGTACTAAATATTGCTGACTGATCTACAATTTGATCTTGTGCTGAAATGAATATAATAATATAATAAGTAACACTCGTAGCAGGTCGCAGTAACTTCAGAGCTGTAACAAGCAGTAATAAACTGATATAATTTGTCGTCTTCCACAGAGTATGTGTCTATGGTACAACACGGCTCACCACATGCGGCTCAAGATCCTGTCGGTGCGCTGTATGTTGCGTACCGTACGTGACAAGAACCGCCGCACGCTCGACCACCTCAGCTCCACGGAGTCTTCGGTTAGTCGGTGAGTAAATCCACAGCCGAACAGTTAAAACTGCACAGTTCAGTCACAACAGATGCATAATATCTTTGTGTATTAGTGTATGTCGATTCTATCGTCTTACACAACAGCCGATACGAGTAGCTTATTATCTATTTAACTACAATAGCTGCACGATCAACGTTATTTTGTACGCACTCTGGCGTACAATAAGTGTTAATATATTTTGCCCTCAGAAAATCGTCAGTAACAGCCCCGCCCAAGCCGTGCCAAGTTCGCTTCCAAATCAGCAACAACACCAGTGATTCTAACAACAGCGACACAAGCGGACATTCTGAAGGCAGAGATGATCCCAAAGAACCCATAGATAAAGAAAAAACTAGAAGATCCGAAAATGAGCCTAATGATAGTAATAATAAGAGTCAAAATGAGACTGACAATAAAAATAAAAGTGAGGATGCAAGCGAATCAAAGACTGATAAAGATACCAAGGAAACAGAGGATGGTGAGAAGAATAATGACGTCGTGGATAGCGGTTTGGAAAGACAAGGTAAGTCCCTAAAAAATCTAATAACTTTTTAGCGCTTTACAAAAAGCTCTTAGACAAAAAAAGGTTTGATGATTTAGGACGTTCCGCGCTCAAGTTTAAATTTTTAACTATGGTTCTCCTTATCGGAGAATGTAAACAACATTTCGTATACGAGTAAACGAGAGACATAGCGTTGGGCCGCTATCAAAACTTGTTTCTGTTCAATGACCAGACCTCACGTGAACATAAGGCTCACTTGCGGAAGCCTAATAAAATCGTGCATTGCTAAATACGATCGAAAGAGATGACATGATTTTGCATTTTTCAGTTTAACGTTAAACCACACGGGAGCCTGCGCTCCATCCCGGATTAACGTATATGAAATTAATACCTATAATATTTTTAGTGGGATCTATGTTTTATCATTTCAGAGCACCGCGAAGACTCGAAGCCGGATATCGTGGTGTCGGACACGTACAGCACGTACGACACGAACGAGAGCGGCTACAACTCGGGCAGCGAGAAGGAGTTGCACACGGACGACGTGTTCGACATCGGCCCGCTCACTGACGTCACGGAGTTGAGGCTACTGGGCCGAGTTGATGTCTCGCTGTTCAGGTAAGGGACTACTATAGGCTGGACTAGACTACTCTAGGCTACAACTCGGGCAGCGAGAAGGAGGTGCACACGGACGACGTGTTCGACATCGGCCCGCTCACTGACGTCACGGAGTTGAG
>DWTA01000356.1:0-11166 GCA_018236805.1 Plebejus anna | reverse complement strand
GGTTTGCAGGTCATATAGGTCCGGAAATACTGCTGGTGACAGTTCGTTCCAGAGTGTAATAAAGTGTAATAAATGTTTGTAACATGCAAGTCTAATTAAAATATGTATGCACTTTGATATAAATATGTAAAATTAACTAGATCCAATTAAACGTACTTTAAATAGATAAATGGCAGGAATAGAACTGATATGGTATTAACGCAAATATTACACCTAATCTTTGACTTGCCATTAACATGGACTATATCGAGAATTATGATCGCCGTCAAGATAATCATAAAACAAGCTGCTAATTAAGATTTTAAGATCATAATTATGTAGTTATACGTTTCTACATTCTAAGTTGAAATATATTTATTTTATTGGTCAACAGTCAACATTTTCAAAATGCAAAAGAATAATAAAAAAATATCATTGTTTTCAATTTGTGTTTTTTTTTCGTTTTTAGGGTTCCGTAGTTTAACAATACTAATACAGGATTAAGGAAAACGCTTCTTTATAATAGTACATATAGTGGATTACAATACAAAACCTGGCGCACAATTTTCTAAGTTAAAAGGTGTATATTAATACAAATTAGATCCGACGTTAGCTGATCAACGTAAGTATCAATTTTTACACGAGGCAAACATTAGCGGCCATAATGCTGGAGCCAGCACAAAATTGAATTCAAGTCAAGTTATTACCTGTAAAGCTATAAAGTGGTGGCTTCCTGGTGAACAGAGCCTACTACGTAGCGATTTCATAACACAATTTTCTCTTTTGCAACTTGCCTTCTGCGGTATTCCTGATATGAGTAATTCACAATTGATTACACCCGACCCGCTTTATTTCGTTGCTAATTGAAGAATTACAGTAATAAGTTTATTTATAATATTTAAGTACTTACAACATAGTATATAAGAATGTCATAACTCATAACGAGCAAATATGCGTAGATTGGAACATTCATAATAATAAATTGATGAATATTCGGGTAGTTTTAAATAAAACTTCAGTTGACATCTGTCATTTCTGTTCGTAGATACGGCCGTTGGAAAGCAGCTGAAACGTCGAAAATAAGAACACTGCTGACTAAATTGTAATGTTTATAAATTCATAATAATAAATTGACGAATATTCGGGTAGTTTTAAATAAAACTTCAGTTGACATCTGTCATTTCTGTTCGTAGATACGGCCGTTGGAAAGCAGCTGAAACGTCGAAAATAAGAACACTGCTGACTAAATTGTAATGTTTATAAAACATAACGATACAATAATTTTACAATTTCAAGTTTCAACGTAACCTTATAATTCAGCTTATTCCTTGTTGCATCCGTACTGTCACCAGCCTTTAAGCCCCCGTGGGCCTTCTGCGAATGATTTAAGAAACTAAACACACAATATTGTAAAACTTAAATACGTAAACTTTACTACTAAACTGCAAAAAAGTATTCTCGAGAAATGTCAAAACAACGTATGTACAGTAGTTTCAAGTTTGACTTTTAATATGTGACTGGATCGAACAAAGAATGAAACTGCAGTTAATGTTACATGTAAATACTAGAATTAGGTGCTGGTTTCTAATCGATAGGAATCAAAGATTCGACGAACAACGGACTTTGCAACTATTACTCATGGTGATTTTACGATCGACATGATGATTTGATCGTAATGACATTTAATTACTGACCAGCTAAAATCAATTTTCATTTATAAATCGTGTGAATTACTGCGAACGTATTTCGCAGACCAGCTGCTACTTCAGTTATTGACTTTTGCAATTAAACTGTTATTAGCAACGGTTATTGGTGTACCAATCACATCATTAAATATTTAAGTCATCCATAAAATATTAAAGTAACTCCTTTAAGAGACTGATGATCGATCTGATGCAGGTTCCTTATTTGGTGTCTTTATCGACAGATTGTGTCGTCAAAACACCAAATAAGGTAAATCGGAACTACTCAGAAACGGAGTTAATAATTAACCAATATTACATAAACAACTCAAATTATGTTGAGTATAGCCAGGTTTTTAAATTTATTGATCTCTCTATGTTAAGTATTAAGTAAGGTGTATAACAAGTTACATGATTTATATTTTTATCAATTTTTAAGCACTTTAATTTTCACTTCAATGAAATTAACTGTATCTATTTTAATATTATTGTATATTTACATACCGTCATACATGACGGTCACCCAGTTCTATAAGCTCAAACTTTACTCAACGCACCACCGCGTGGTTAGAACAGCTACATCATTTTAAAGTTTTACAAGGATTCATAAGTTCTCAGAGGAATTAGAGGACTTTCTTCTTTATAAACCAATTCTAACCTTTGTAAAAAACCTTTGGTACCCTTTGTAAAATTTTACCATACCTTTTACTATACACTTTAACCACTTATTTTTGTCACCAGGATGACGCTTTGTAAAATTCTAATCACGTGTCTTTGTCCCCAGGATGACGTGGCGGGTGTTGGCGGTGTTGGCGCTCGCGGCGGTGGCGGCGGTGGCGGGCGAGCCGGTGTTCGACCCGGCCACGCTGATGCGCCTGGTGCTGGTGCCCGCGGACGCCGCCGTCGGCTCCGTCATATACAGGGTGCGCGCCTCCGACCCCGACTTCGACTATCCGCTGCACTTCGAGCTTATTGGTGAGTGGCAGAATGAAGTTGTGACGTATGTTTTTTGAAGAAAATACTGTCTCTATCGAACTTCGCAAAAATTTGTTCTATGAGCATTTTGCTGTGCAGGCACAAAATCGAAGTATTAAAAAAACTTTAATTGAAGCAAAAGTTAAATCTGTTATTACCATACGTTCAGCTTAAACTAAGTACCTGTTATTAGATAGGTAGAGTCAATTTCGGAAACCTTTTCAGAAAGCAGTTGCAAAGCAAATCGCACTGACAAATACTCTACGTTTCAGGTCAAATGGGTCGTCTAGACATCGGGGTGGAGACTCTCCCGTGCACGCGGTACAACTCCGTGTGCCAGGCCAACGTGATCCTGCTGCGGCGGCTGGAGCCGGGCCGCTACGTGGACTTCCGGCTGTCCGCGCGCAACACCCGCGGCCGCAGCGCGCGCATCGCCTGCTCCGTCACCGGCACCAACGCGACCACGCCGCGCGACACCATCTTCCCGCACCAGCCCGGCATCATCATAGTGCCTGAGGTGACCCACTACCTGGACTTCCGGCTGTCCTGTCGGGATCTGGGGACGATGGCCAGTTTCATTAATTCATGAGATCAGTGCTCACGTGTGTGCGTAGTTATCAAAGTATCTTCCTAACCCTGTTGGGTTAGGAAGATGTTCAACCTAACCCAATGGATGACGGACACATCGACAGTCAGGACACGCGACAGTCTCTATATTTTACACGAACTTTTAAAACAAAAACTTTGTCTCAACAACCAGCCAAACACTAAATCACTGGACTATAACGGAAGTCGGAGGCGTTCTGAAACAAAACAAATCATAGTTAAGACGTTGTCACTTGAGCTTGGCTCCCAAGTCTCAACCGACTAGAGTCTTTACGCCACGACTACTGAACTTCTGACCTTCATAATTGATCAATACCTTATTTCTATTGTATCAATATCTGATTATTATGTTGACGTTACAATGTAGACCATAATATGTAAGCATCATTAGCGTATGAAACTATTTTAGTAGCTTATATTTTGGAGCACAATGAGCTTAGCAAAAATAAAAGTACACTTAGAAGCACGTGGCGCGGCCGTGATGAAGAATGATGGATGATGATATCGTGGCCTGCACCGACGAAACTGGGCCTTTATTCAATTTTAGCCACGAAACTATTTGTAACTGTATTTTACTATAAATGGAACGCGGTTGTGCGAAAGTGAAAATTTTATTTGTTGTTTAAAACAAAACCATTTTCATTATTTTCGTATGTAACCATTACCATCAATACTGAAAGCCACACAATATTGATATTTACCACAAACCTATTTAAATAAATAATTCCCAAACTTTTTAGCACCTTTTTGATTCTCGATCTTAAAAGAATCGAATTTGAATCAATATTATCTGCGATATGGATCTAGTCGAAAATACCTCCACACACATTATCAATAAAAAGAATTTGTTTCTTATGTTCGACACAGTAACAGTGCTTCATTTATATTTACAGGATGCGAAGCGCGGCACAGATCTGGAGATAGTGATAGCGAGAAAGAATCCTTTGTCTCCCAAACCGCTGGAATTGGAGCTATGGGTGAGATAAATTATTCATTGGAATTTTAAACAGGAGCACGCGGACTGCATGCAACATTTGACGCTCATTTCGATGTGATTGAGTTACTGTTCCATTTCGTTGACGCGTCGCAAATTGCATTTATCATGTTCGTCAAGTGCAATTAATTATTTTAAAGCCTGTATTCATCGACCAATAATTATGAAAATTTTAAACTTTATAGTCATTGCTTTATATGATGAGAAAGCAGCAAGACGTGTACTCCTTGTTTTTGTAAAGTACAAGAAAAAAATATAGGATTTCGGTTAATAACACAATGCATACTACTATACTAAGAAAATTCCTTGTAACAAATAACATTCTGTGTCGCAGGGTTCTCCTCTATTTGCGATACGGCAAAGGCGGGTGTCGACCGAAAACACCGAGGGAACGATATTCCTCGTCGGATCTTTGGATTTCGAAGCGCAATCTATGTACCACCTGACTCTACTGGCAGTCGTAAGTAGATTTCTAATGTCTTAATTTCTGCTAGAAAACTATGCCTTTGTAAGAAAGTATTTACAGCTAACGTCCGAGAGATTCAACAATGAGCTGATAACGATGAGATTTTATCTCACAGATAAAGTGGTCGCTTATTAGGGCCACTAACGGTTCGAGTAATGCGAGATATCGCGCCGAATTTCAGACTATTAGAAAACAATAGTTGTGGGTTTCTAATAGATTGCTTATAAAACTTCAATAGACAGTGCGTGTCGCAATTTTATAACGTCGTTTGTCTTTTATGGAGATATTTTGGTTTTATTGTACGTATAAAAGCGTAGTCTCGTAGATAATGGATATAAAATAAAAATACCTGTTATTATGGCAATAGTGTACGCACGCAAGAGTCAAAAGGTGTACCAAGCAATGACAAAGTATTCTTATTAATGTTAAACAGTTGTAAACACGTTATTCCAATAAAATACACTTGTCTCCTGTAAAGACGTAATTGCAGATTTTTGACATCGGCTTTCCATATCATTCAACTTGAAACTGATTTTAGACATCTTATAAATAACATTTTTAAAACTAGCCAACTAAGCAAGATTAATTTCCTTACGATCGATATAAGTTTCTACGTCACGAATTATGTTGAGAATCAAAAGCTGGATGATGGATTTCTACATCTTCCTCTGCAGGACCCATACGTGGAGCTAGGCAAGGATACCCGGAACATCGCTGCGTTAGAAGTGGTGGTGGTAGTCCAGGATGTGCAGGACATGCCACCCGTCTTCACATCGGCTCCCCCCATCACCCACCTGCCTCGCCAAGTGGTTCCTGGAGATATGGTGGTGAGGGTCCGGGCTGAGGACGGAGACAAGGGGGCACCCAGGCAAATCAGATATGGGCTGGTCTCCGAGGGCAACCCCTTCACGCCTTTCTTCAACATCAATGAAACTACAGGTGAGCATTGAGTTTTTTACAGTTCGTTCTCTTAAAATCTTAAATACCTCTAAGTCTCTAAGAAAGTCCTTATTTTGTCATTGGCATAAAGGTTCAGTCAGAGGTAAAAATATTATGAAATGTAGGCGTTGCTTTTTTAGTGATTCTTAGTTTCTAAAGTCGTTTAAATTAATTTATCGTTACAAGCTTTGTGCTGAAATGTAAAACCTTAAGTTGGGGTAGGCCATCACGTTATGTGTTGCTATTGTAATGTAGGCTACACAAAACCGACATTTTTACATCCCATTGGAAATTCATTTTTTTGTAGCAAGGTAGTGGTAGCTGGAAGGGTGCTTCATGAAGCGGCAGCAGACGACGTGTCGTCGCGACACCACTGGTTTCTACTTCTATGTATTTTTATCAATTGTCGCTAGCTTCGTGTTGCTAGCTGCAGAGGGTATTTCATATACATAGAAACCAGTAGTGTCGCGACGACATGTCGTATGCAGTTGACGCGTGTCGCTCGGTTCCAACTTGCACCAATCTTACTTCGCGCAACTATAATGGAAAAGCTAAGTTGTTTATAAAAAGCAATCTACATACTATTCTAGCATGCCTGTACATAATATTATGTTCGTGACATGCATAATATAGGTAATGCGCGGTCCAGTTACGAGTACATCATTAGTTCATTAAATTAAATAAGCTCCAGACACGAATATTATTAAACTGATGCTACTGTGAGTATTAATGTACCATCGAGGAAATTGATTCTAGGCAGTCGACAGACCAACGACATATTTTGGTCGGATCATGTCAAAATGATCTGTCGGCTGGATTTGATGTAACGCGACCAAACTACGTAGGTCCTCCATCTACCTAGGGACCAACTTATCTGATAGTACTAGCTGATGCCCGCAATCCTCCAAAAAGTATCCTATGTCCTTTCCCGGGACTCGAAGTATGTCTATACCAAATTTCAGCAGACAGAATATAGACAAACACTGCACTTTCGCATTTATAATATTAGTATGGGTTATACCATGATATTATGATGCAAAGATTCTGTTATGTATTATGATGTTATAAGTTATAACATAACACAAAACGAAGAACATACCGTTTAAAAGCGAAATACATTACAATTTATTCATAGTCAATTCGCCGACATCAAGTCGCATTGTTCGAGTTCCCTTTACGTCGTGGAGAATTCAATAACTATAAACATTTTATGGTCCCTCAGAAGAAAATTATGACGAAAGTTTATCGCGTGCACGCCCATTCGTCCTCAGTCCTCACAGATGTGCAGATTTATCCACGGCTGTCAGACCCGTCTCGTCAGGTCGCTCGAGATTCGGAATATCGGATAAAAGAACTCCATTAGCGATCGCAAGTCAGATATAAGTGGATTGCATATTTTTCCATTTTAATTTTCATTATGCTTTTATTATTTTCGTTTGTTCTGACCGCGGTATTGTTTGGTTCTTTCACTTTTGTTGCATTAATGTATTGCGGTATTGTTTATTAAAATAATTTAACCTACTTATATTTTTAACCGACTTCCATAAACAAGGAGGTTATACGTTAGTGGCTTTTTTGCATTTTTCTATTGACAATATTAGTGGTACCACGGCCGTTCGTAACCTTCCGATAACTCGGATCCACAGTTTAACATAGAATAAGTAGCGAGTTTCATGTAATATGCATGTTCGCTGCCCCCTTAGTACAGAACAAAGTTGGCGCTGCCATTTGAATTCTGTTCGTTTGCTATCAGATTTTCTAACACGCATTGCGAGATAGCTGCGCCGCTCTGAATGCATTAAATTTAAAGGCCAAGCCTTCGTTATTTATATTTTCTAGTGCGGATTCTGTAACACTTTTCTGGGTGCTTTACTCTGGTAGTGAATTCCGCATCATTATTTTCTTTAAGTAGCCTGCCCATTAAAATAAATAGAGTTTTAACTTGTAGAGTCGTGTTCATAGAAATACTATTAACACGTTGTTTGCATAGCAAATAAAATCAACTTGTCTACATCTTTTCTTCATCTATCGCCTTGTCTATCAAACGATTATTTTGTCTTGTTACTACACTGTACATAATAGTCGAATCATCCATGTTCTAATAGACGTATATTTGAACAATGTAAGAGCATTTCAAGCGGGTACGAAATGTTTGTCATTACGAACATGATGTACGGAATTTTCGATCGCATTTATATCAATCAGGAAATACCTGATAAATTCAAATAAAAGGTACTATATAAATGTTATTTCATACAAGATTCATACGGACCTAACAAACCTACGATACTATGTTGGAATAGATTGTTTGACAGCTGACTTCGTGCGAGTCGTCGCGTGTAAACGGCTTTTGAGACCTATTTTAAACCGTACCACATTTAAATGCAAAATATCGAGTGTATTGTGTGACCTATTCGAAACTAGATTTTACATAAAACTTCGTTGCGCTGATACTGGTTTATCCGGAAAATCATATATTTTAATCATACATTTTTCCAATATCCTTTCCATCGCGTAAGGCACGCGGCGTTCATAATTATTTATACCAACATTTAAAAAATCCTCTCTGCAGTGCAAGCGTATGTTCAAGCACACACGCTTTTTATATCTAGTTGTGAAATACTTAACATTTGGTGTAATTTGTATAAAAATAGCGTTTTCATGATAAGGTTTAAAAAATCAGAATAATTTCTGTTAGAATAACAAAACTTAACTTAACTGTTATATCAACGGTATATTTTGCTAAACGCAGCTTCATAACTCTCAGTAGACATTGAAAGGGCTGATTTAAATACTGTATGGGTTCAGGACGATATTAATGACCAACTATTGACCAATGGAAATGAATATTTAATGTCTTCATCAGTGATCGATATCTACATTGAATGTCGGTCTGTGTATCGCAATCTGCCATATATCTTCTCAAAACATAACCCATTTCGATTTCAAATGTGCACTCATGAATCTTTAAGCTACGTTTATTTTTATCTTAATTCTACGCCTGAATATTATGATTTATACAGTGAATTAGCAAATATAAAACCGAAGGTAAAACTCTGAGCAAAAAACACATTAAGAAACGATTTAAATAAAAATATGTACTTAAATGTTGACCCAGTATGAGCGGAAACCGATGTGCGCATTACCTTTTTCAATGAAGTATAAAATGTTGTTTCGATTACACTAATGTCAAGGTAATCAACTCGGGAGAAAGTTGATTGCACTTCCTTTTCATAATCTCGAGTTGTGTCAGAAGGAAAGGAAACATTACAACCGTCTTTTCTCCAAAGAAGCGTTCTATGTAGAGTGTAGAGTTCGTTAAAATCCTTAGTTTAAATATTACAGAAATTCTGGGTTATAAAATATAAAACCGATATTGTAATTGATAAAGTGTATGTCTGTCACATGTTAACGCCCAAACCCATGAACATTTCATTATTTGGTATTTGAAGTCCCAAAAAGGGCAAAGGATAATTTTGATTACGTAAAAATTTTCGGTTACGTTTTTACTTTTTAGCAATGACGTTGCTGGCTGACTATTAAAACATTATAATATTATCCAAGATCATAAAAAAATAAAAACACAATACAAACAATATCGAAAGTGTTTTCATTTGGAATTCCCAAATTTGACCTACTTGTGTCCACAATCCGCCCTCGCGTGCCCTCATTTATTTAATTACAAATCAAGTCGGTCACTTAAACTATTTAGTTCCTCCGAGTGCAAGTTTGGTAATTAAAACGGTTAAACCGAACTAATTTCCTGGCAGCCGCAATGAAAACAAAAAAGGTTCAACTGCAAAATTTAACTCGGGTAAAATTACAACATTTATGAGTTTACCTAAACCAGATAAAGTTATGAGCTTTTAAACTGAAAGTGTTTGATAACAGGTCTAGAACAACGGCTGTTGTGAAATGTATTTAAATGGGTGCGCCAGCCCGTTGTTAAAATACTAGTGGGTCGCTGAAGAAAATCTATGTTACATCTCATTATCTACAAGAGATAAAGTTTGTTTGCTTGCATCGAATAGGCTGAAATGATGAATTTTGGAAGGACTTTTCATTACCGCTACCTGCGGTTGGTTACATAATATTATATTATTTAAGTACTTAGTACATTAAAATATTAAGGTTTTTTTTTCTTATTTTTATATTATGTACTCAGGAGGACTTTTTTGTAATGCTTCTGTTTACGAGTCTTTGAATTAAGGCTAATTTCATATCGATTATTATAAATGAAATTAGCATCAGATTTATGCATCATTAAAATAGATTACTTATTAATAATTGTTGCTGTCGATTTATGGAGCCACTTTCAAAATGTCGTAATAATGCTGAACCTTTCATTATTATAGAACAGCTGTGGAATGTATAAATTAAACAAATAATATTTAGTCACGATTAGCAAAGCCACAGGCTATTGGTATTCTATCCGGCATCGCCAATGTTCGAACTCAACCAGTTAGTACGGTATAAAATTGATAGTAATTATAAAATAAACTAGATATTATGACGCCCGCAACAACTTGCGCCAAAATTCGTTGATCACGCTGGGACCGTACAAATTTCCGGGTTAAAAAGTATCTTATGTCCTTCCGCAGGGCGCAAAATCGGTTCGCAAAAAAAAGACAGACAAACAGACAGACACACTCTCGCATTTATAATAATATTTCTATGGATAACGTATACTAATCAGTTTATCGATATGTATGAACTTTGTATCATTTGCTCGGCAGTTCTGAAACTTTTTAACGGCAACCCACTGGCCATTTATAATATTAGTATTTTAATACGCCTTTTGGTCAATATGACCATAATTATTTATTTTAACGATAAGGGTAATTGGTACCTTAACATAAAATTAAGATGTTAGCCAGTAGCGAGAGCTATTCTGTAAAACCATTAACGCATAGCTTATTTCTGTAAACGGAATTGAGAATACCAAGTCCAGGATTTTTAGACATAGAATACCTCATTACACCATAACGGTGTCAGTTTGGTAGTAAGAGGACCTTTATTTGTCTCCTCTCGTTAAGCGAACTATGCGTAAACAATACAATTGAATTGCCAAGTTAACATTCTTACCATTTCTAACAATATAATAAACAAAATTGCTATAACAAGGGCCTAAATATTTCCTCGTCGAGAACGACTAAGATGATGAATAATATTGTATTTCAATTATATTTTTATTGAATAAAATTTAATATTTCTGACTATCATCCCAGGACCCAGTGGGCAGTGATTAATTTATGATTGCGACAAAACTTTTAGATCTTATTTTGTGTTTAACGTAAATTAAACTTTTAAAGCATAATATGATACAGATAACGCCATCTACTGTTAAATATAGGTACTTATTATTTGCTCAGCTTACAGCTGCAGCTGTTACTTATATTAATTTAATTTCACATTAAAATAGCGTTCCTACGTCCTTAGCTAAACGAAAATTATAGTTATATAAGCTTAGTTATTTAATGTGTATAACAAAAAAAAGTCTCTTATTTTTTAAACAAATTAAAAAT
>DWTA01000355.1:0-11169 GCA_018236805.1 Plebejus anna | reverse complement strand
TAGATATCGTTAAAAAAAATAACGTTATCTGGCTACCATTATGAAAATAACGTTATATAACGATATATTTTCTGATATTCGATAACGTTATAAAGCCCTGTCTTGATGTCTGATGAAATAAAACAATCTGAACAATGTTTATTTGACTGTCACGACGGGTAGCATGTCTCTGGTCACGACTGTGTACTTGAAAAAAAAAACAAGATTCTAAAAACGTTTTTTGACAACAATGGTGGAACGATTCTGTGACATAAATGGAAGTATTCGTTTTCTGAAAGGAAATTAACAATAATGGTTTATTCTACAATTAATATGCGATTGGCGATAATATTTTAACAATATTTCGCTTATAATTTATTTAAAGAAATAAGAATGTGTGATGTTTGTTCTGAGTTTTCACAGCTTTTGATTAACTGTAAGTTACTTTGTTTCGAAATTTTTACCATTTGCTTTCGCACAATTTTCTTATTTTTGTATAATTTCACATACTTTCAGCGCTTAGAATAGGTGTGAATGATTGATTTTTTAAAGTTTATTTTAATCGTTTTTAGGTGAAACAAGGTTGACCGATGATGTGACTCAATATCCCAGTATAACACAGTCGGAGCTCGAAACAGTACTAAACTATATACTTACTTGGCCGCAAAGGTATTTATTTACCAGATAATTATGTATTTCTTACATTTACACATCAAAATATAGTTAAATTCAAAACCTGCAATTACTATTTGGATCACAGTAGTATGTGTTTAATGTTTACAAAAAATCATATTAGTGCTGCATGCCTGTCTTCAAATAAAACTTAATAATATTTCTTTTCAGACAATGTATGTGTTGTTATAGAGATGTTAAAAATTTTGAAAGATTTTACCTTGTGGTGCAAAGTATACTTTGTTCATCTGTATGCCAACTGAAACTTTTGAAAGATGAACTTGTTACTTCAGAAAAATCTTCAAACGAAAAAGTCGATCAAGGTGGTTCAAGCACATCAAACAGCAAAGATGATAATACAGAAAATGAGTCCAAAACACCAGCTCAGGAAGAACCTGACAACGAGAGCAAAAGCACCAAACAACCAACATCAAATTCAGAGTATGATGGGTGGCATATGCAGCAAAAAGAAAAGCTTATGCATATTGTGTCAAAGATATTTCTACTTAATTTTCCATTGTACTTAGCCTGTAAACATTCAGCTCTAAGTCGGTTAGACGATCTTTCAGCACAAGAGATCTCCAACTTGAGTTCTTATTGTGACCTCCATGACACAGAAATACCGGCATATTTGTTAAGAAATGTGACACTATTTTGTAAGCTAGGTGGAGTTTGTGCTATGACATCTGTGTTTGAAAATGCAATATCAAGTAACCTACCTCTGTCCATGGCACATGCAATTGTAGCAGCTGTTGGTAATTTAAAGCTTTGGCTAAACTTTAGGGCTGTGGCACAACTGTTTATGCCACTAAGAAGTAAAATATTGAAGTATATGTGCAGCTTAGAAGATAAAGATTTAAGAACTAATGCAGTAAAATCAATGGCAGGTAAGAAAATAAATTTAATAATAATTGTAAAGGAAAAGACAAGTGTTTTTCTAATAAGATTGTATTTAATATTGCAGTCTTCAAAATCATGTCACTTATCATGTAATTATATATTGCATAGTATCTTAGAGAAAAGTCTTATTTAAGTCTCTTTTTTTAGATTTTATGTGGGGTGCAGCAAAAGAACCTTTGGATGCTCCCCTAGCATTTGACAGTGATGGTCTTGCATTGGCATTTAAATATTTCAATAGTAGCACCTTAACAATGAGATTGGCTGGAGTGGCACAAATTAATGCACATATTGCCGCACACAATGACCTGTGCGCTGGTGAGCCCGCAGCTGATGCGGAAGCGGCGGGACAGCAATTGGCCTCATGGCTGACAAATAACAATATTATAGAGCACTTGTTTGGACCTAACCTACATGTTGAGGTAATATAATATTATCCATGCACAAACATTTCTTATTACATAATGGTATAACATACTACATACTTTAGGTATGAATTAAATGATTAGTCTTATAAGTATAAATTATTAGAACAATTTTTATTTCTAGGTTGTGAAAATAATTTAAATTGATGTGTGTATTTTTTTCTTGAAACACAGGTAATAAAACAGTCTCACATGATTCTCAAATTTTTGGCTGTGGAAGGGCGTGTAACTCCCGAGAATATTGAGCTGGTTTGGGCCGCTGCACAACTGAAGCACTGTGGGCGTCAAGTGTATGATCTGCTACCAGGGTTTATAAGAGCATTAGCACCGAAGCCCTGTGCTCATCTCTACAGTCTACTATGTGCATTACCACCAAAAGAGCACACTGAACAGGTCAGCTTAATTTCAAAATTAATTATTCTAATAAGCTAAGAAATAAATAATAATAACTTAAGTTGATTTACAATTCATTCATGAAATAAGAATCATAAATAAAAAAAAAGATGGCGTCCGACCAATTTCAAGTTTGTGTTTGCATGAAGAAGCCTCTAAAAATGTGTGCAGACATAACTATGAACAATATATACATATTTATATTCGAGTACGTGCGAATACGCGCGATTTAAGTATTTTTCGGCTCATGGCTGGTCGGGCGTTAACTTTGCCGCTACCATCTAAGATATAGGAAATTCTATGTAAGATAAGTATAAAATAATATTGATCATGTTAGAGCTTGTACCTGGCATCGGCCCTGATGCGCGCGATGTGGGCGCGCGGGGGGTGCGGCGCGGGCGGCTCCCCCGCCCCCGAGCCGCCGCCCCCGCGCCTCGCCCCGCCCACCGGCAAGCCGCACCATCGCTCCTCTTCCGAGGCCAGCGTCAGTATGGACCAAACCAACTCGGATGATGATCCCGTAAGTGTATATGTATTGTTTTGAAGTTCAAGTTTAATTATTAATTTGTTATTATCATCAACTATTTTATGAGATTTAGATAATATAATATTGAATATTTTTGATATATTTTATTAGCTTATACATATTTTTTAATTATAGTGTGAAGAGCTTAGTACATCTGGAGAAGATGCCGGCCCGACGCCTAGAAAACAAAGCAAACACCAGCGTGAGATTATATTGACAGGTAATATATTTAAAAAAATATATGTTACGTCTCTATGAAAATAACAAATTATAAAAAATCCTTTTGTTTCATAGCTGAACAAGAAGCGTGGCTACGTTCAAACGATGATCTGCCGAAAAAGGAATGTTCTGCACTTAAAGGTTGTCAGAAGTAAGTTATTACCTGACTTTTAATTATAATATTTAAGATGGCGACCCATCCACAAAATAAAATCATAATATTTATAATTATTGCTTTTGTATCATCTTTGGCAGAACCTAAACTTATACTTGTATGTTATAAGTATAAGTTTAGGTTTTGCCACTTTTATTTCATTAATCTCACGCGGCACGGTCCAAGAAAACTGTGATAGAAACTATTCCGTGTCCTTTCCCGGGACTATCATCTAGACACACTGTTGCATGTGTTATAATAGTATGCATTTATTTTTGTATTTTTATTCTGTGATCAAAATATTTAACTGTGAAATGTTTATAAAGGCGTAGCAAACGTGCAGGCAGCAGCGGCAGTGGCAGCAGCGGTGCAGAGGAATTACTTCGTCCGCGAAAAAAGAAACTGTACAAGAAAAGACATAAGGGCAAAAGACATTTGCGTGAGTCTATGGTTCATGTACACATATTGTATATTATGAATGAATGAATTATTCTTCATTGTGCACACAAGTTACAAAAGCAATACAGGAAAGATACAAAATATTCAGGTGTCACAATGGCGGCCTTATTACTAGGTAGCAATCTCTTCCAGGCAACCACAGGTAAAGGAGAAATTTCAGTAAAGAAGAGAAACGTGCATATTATCTTCTATTTACAATAATTTATAAAATAAAATCTATTGAAAATTTGTGTTTACAGAAAATTAAAATATTGAGTGGAATATTGTTTCGTTTGCTTACAGCGGCCCCAATTAAAGCGTCTGACTTGGCGGAATCCGTTTCTGAAGTCGAGGAAGAGTCCTCCGGAAGTGATACTGCACACTGTCAATTGCTGTGTGAAAATGTTGATACAAGGTATGTTCTGTCGAATACCTCTAAGATTATGCTTAATATAATTTTTGAGATGCTGTTCTGCTGGTTGTGAACATATAAATAAACAAAACTCGGCACCTAGGTGTTCCATTAGAAGCTGTTTTTTGAGTGTGATCAAACCTTGACTATAAGTTTCACAATTCACATATTATTGGTATCAAAGTTATCTTTAATCTTAAAACACAGAGAGCGTATCAGCCAATATTGGTAATAAGCGGCTTCTTTAAGCTGACTGGCCTCACCCTCGAACCCTCGGGCAGCGGGGCGGGAGCGGTGGCGGCCGTCTAGTACGCAGCGCGCCGCCGTTTTCGAGAACCGAGCCATATAAATCTATACATTGGAACGCGCCGCTCCCACGCCGTCGTCACCACCGCCCCGCTGCCCGCTGATTTCGAGGCAGAAGCCATACAGTCCCTTTCCGTGATATTGTTCAGGCGTCTAATGGAGCTACGCCTGATGGAGAGCTACAAGCGGCGGTCGGAGGAGGAGGGCAGCGCGTCGTCGGCTCTGTCCGCGCACTCCGCGCCGCGCCTACCAGACATCGACGACGATGACTCCGCCTGCGAGGAGGAGCTGGCGAGACTCGCCGCACAGGTATGAAGTGGCAGAATAGAGGCCATTTCCTTTTTCAAAGGTTGCAAGGACGACGAAAAGCTAATATTATGTAGATGTTGTTTCGTTGTAGACCAACATCATTTGGTCATATCATGTCATATTTTAAGTATCGAACCCAAAATATCTCTCTTTAAACTACACCCAACCTCCCAGTAACCTCCCTTAGATCTCCTGTTTTAAATCATTATTCTTATCAATACGTCATTATTCTAAAATAATTATTGATAATATTGGAGTTACGCCTGATATTTACCTTCGTTATGCGAACTAGAAGCCTGAAGTTAAACACAAAGCAAGTAGCCGTAGTCAATTTTGCATACATTTTGCTATAATATGAATCAAGCACTAAATAAATTGAATACATATTATATTATATTATTAGGCGCAGTGTCTGACGGAGTACGGCGTGGGTGGGGGCGGGGTTTGCAGTGGGGAGGCGCGGCCGCCATCGCCTGCGCCCGCGCCGCTGCCCTTCAACGTCGATGACGTGTGCCGGCCCGGCAACACGCTGCTATGGGATTTGCTGCAGGACGGCGCCATTGTGAGTCGTATGAACAAACTATCCATTATAATAATTAATACAACACTTTTTGTCGGGGGTTAAAGATTGTGCTGTGAGCCTGTGACACAGTCAATAAACAAAACACGTTTTTTTAGTTAATTACTAAAATATCTTTTGTAATCAGTTTAATTTCATCATGTATTAATAATGTATGATGGCTTTTGGTTTTGCTTTACTGAACACTGCTATTATGTTAATTACTATGCAATTAATTATTATTTAAAGGACTGCGTTTTACGAATTTAATTATTTATTTCAGGAACAATTAGGAGAGGGCTTGGCGCTCGATGCGGAGAAAGCACTGTGTGCCCTTTTATGTTTCAGTACTGATAAATTCATACGAATCAAATTTATTGAAGGCTGCCTCGACAATCTCGCAAACCATAGGTATATTTTTATACTTTTTTAGATTATTTTTGAAACTTTATTGCTTAACGCAATGACATAAATGTTTTTATAGATCTGTAGCTGTATCGCTGCGTCTTCTGCCGAAGTTACTGTCCTCATTTCAACAGCTACGTGGTATGGACATGCATCAGGTAATTTGCGTTTTTCTGCAAATACATTGCAAATAAATCTTGGTGTGTAATTTTTATATATTTTTTTGTTAAATGTGTTAAAATATAAAAACAACTAGGTGGTAATGTGGGCGGAACGAGAGCGCGGTATGATGCGACTATTCCTGGAGGACCTGCGTCACTACGTAGAAAAGCGCGCGGCGGGTGCGGGGGGCGGGGCGAGCGGCGCGGGCGGGGCGGACGCACAGCAGTACGCGCACATCACCGAACTCACCGTGCGACTGCACTTCCTTACCGCCATCTTTTCACCGGTCGGGTCGCCGCAATACTTTAGGTAAATAGTAATAATCATTCAATTACATTTTTCGTTGTAGCTTCGCCGTTGTCAAGTTATTTGTATTTAACTTTATATGGGTGTCCCAGATTGACGGTAGACCAAGTGGAGGAGCTCTGGCAGTGTCTGGTGGTTCGCGGCACGAGCGAGTGCGCCGACTGCTTGTACTCGTGGCTTCTCTCACATACCAAGTCCCCCGAACAACACGCCTTAGGGCTAGACGCCTTACGCTTCCTCTACATAGAAAAAATGCCTACGTTAGATCCTGAGGTATGTTTTTAACCATATAAGTTGTGATTTATTGTTGTTTCAACAATAAATGGATACCTTAAAGTCTTGAACTTCATAAGTGTTGGACTTTGTGATGCTATGAATGTTATTGTTTTTTTACAGACAATAAGCATAATGGGCCTAAGCTTGTATCAACAACTTTGTAACTTGGCGCGTATGGCACTTGGGGCCGGTGACTCCAGAGACTTCGCTCATCCTCATACCTTAGCAATGGACCACTTATGGAAGATAGCTTTAAGAGCGAACAGCACAGGTAACTTTAGATAATTTTACTTGTATTTGGTAAAGTGCTTTTAACATTGTATAATATGATTTTTAATTTCAGACGTATCCATGGGTGCTATTCAGTATTTAAACAGCTATTATATGGGACAACAGCTTCAACAGGAGGATGATTTTGTATCTAAGTGTATGTTTCACCTGTCGTCTGCGGCTGAACGACTCATTTCTAAAAATCAAGAGGGCGAAGGATCATCTACAAAAAAGGATGCACTCGAAGGCAAGGACCAGGAAAAGCCGTCCGATAAACAAAATATTTACGAGCACATGACTGAAGAAGCAGCTTTACAGTGTATACAGAGAGCCCTATTGCTATTGAAAACTCACTTGGATACATTTAAAAGGAGGTAGGAATCTAATAACGACTGTATTATTATTTTCAACCTTACTATAACATCACTTTCGCTCTTACTAATAAATTTTCATAACAAATATAAGTACACGGTTTGTTTAGATTTTTCGAACACATTTGGAAAAGTCGGTAAACAGAAAATAAAGATAGGAGACCTTGAATAGGTACGTCTTTATCAATAAGGGGATTTTTATGAAGTCTTAAGAAAAAAAACTGAAGTGATCCCACACACAATGCAAAACAAATCCCCAGGTACGCGTTTCACCTGCGGCGCTGGGCTCTGGCGGAGAGTGGGGCGTGGGAGGGCGGGGCGACGGGCGCGGGCAGCGTGCGCATCACGCTGCAGCCGGCGGGGGCGGGGCCGCGCGCCTCGCTCTGCCTGCACCAGTCCGACTTGGTGGCGCATCTGCGCGCACACGTACATGTCTGGTGGGAGAGACAGGTGATGTTATATATTTATATGATAATATTACGAATTTAAATAGAATATATTTTATAATATAACGTTGGAAATGTAATGTTAACGTTAAAAATGTTGATACATTTTTGTGTGATGTGTGTGCGTGTATAATATTAAATCCTTATTTAACTCTTGTAGATACAAGGCGAAGAAGGCGTAACGTCTTTATCAACCGATGGCCCGTTGCGAATGATTACCCAAGGCCAGGAGCTGACGATCGACTACGACGAAAGAACACTATATGATATGGGGTTTAAGGACAATCAGGTGATATATTTTAATTTTTTCGGCATTGCATTCTTGATATATATAAATGAGGTTATTTGAGTTTATTTATTTCTCAATTATTAATATTAATAGCTGTAAAATTATGTTTATAATTATTATAATCTCATTATCTGACCGTAATTTATCTCTTACACGCGTGCGTTGCAGCTGGTGTTCGTGTCGGTTGGCGTGAGCGCGCGCGGCGCGTGGGCGGAGTGGCCGTCAGCGCAGCCCGCGCCGGCGCGCGCGCGCCTGCCCACGCACCTGCTGCTCGACCCCACATACTTCCACCAGCTGTTCACGCTTATGCAGGCCCTGGGACAGATGAAGGAGCCCGGCACATCTGGGGTATGGTTGTGATATAATTGAAGTAAAATATAAGAGAGTAGATATGTGACACACTAGAGGCTTAAAGTTTAGCCATGAACTAGAGAAAAAAGAGCTCATGTAAGTTGTTATCAATGTCATTCATTTTGGTCTTACTATCACAGGAACCCATCGCCCACACTAAAGCGCAGCTTTTGTCGAGGCGTGTGTGGGATATACTTCAAGCGGTACCATTGAATCCCACCCTATTAGAAGATTTTCAAAACGTTACGGAGAATAAGCTCCCGGAACTCTTGGACCCGAGGAGTCCACAGAAGCTGATGTACTCCCTACATATCATAGACAAACTAAGCTTGAACAGTGGTAGTCCAAATGCCAAGGATACTTCCGGAAGCGCTGACAAAACACAAAACGATGAAAAAGCGTCTGTTGAAAATTGGAATGAATTGTTTATAAAGAAAGGCGGGCTAAGATTGCTTTATGACATTATGATGTCAGGTAAGAAAGAGCAAGTCAGATATTACATAAGATTAAAATAAAGTTACACAATATTTCAAACGTTGCTAAAACTATTTCGTATTATAGGGGTGTTACAAAGAAACGATGACAGCGAGTGGAGGCAAGATTGCTTGGCTCTCTTACTGCAGCTAGTGTGTCGCATTGGCACTCTGCCTACTACCGAGCTTGGGCAGACACCTAAATTACATCCGGTAAGACGATCTGTTGCTAAAATAAGATGCTATAAAAATTCGTTACTACATAATTTTTGTGTTGAAACTAGAAAAATCTTGATATAATTTTATTTTTCAGTCCCTTTTATCACTTATGAACGTAGAAGACACGACGGAGCGCCTAATATCCATTCTCTGTGAGGCAGCTACAGTGAAAGAACCGGCGACATATAAAACTGGATTCTGGGGACGAGCACAGGTTTGTGTTTGTATACGCATCATTTTCATAATTTTTAGCATGATTGTGACTGATGAAATTTTATGCTCACATAGTTTTCAATACGGTAGACTGAATGAATGCAAAGAACTAGGTTGGGTACCCAGTAGACCGGATGTAAATCTTTTACTCTTTAAAATTGAAGATTCTCACTTATATTATAAGTTAACATATTATACTCATAAAACTTATTCATACGGCTTCGTACATAGCCTTAAATTATCATGTTATGTTTGAGCAGGTAGTACAGCACGCGATGCGCATGTGCGTGGTGTGGGCTCGCGGCGGCGGCGGCGCGGCGGGTGCGCTCGCGTGGGCGTTGCGTCGCGCCGCGCCCCGCCTTCTATTGGACGATGCGGACCCTGCTGTGAGTTATTAGCCGTTTATTTATGTATATTCTACATGATAGTTTTTCCTTAGTTAATTTTTGAAAAGCTTTTTTCGTTAAAAAGTTAGTTACATAACATTGCAATTATTAATAAGAGTAACTTACGCAGGTTCGTCGCGAGGCGGGCAGCGCACTGTACCGGCTATGCGCGGGCGGCGAGGTGGGCGTGCTCACGCCACTACTGTCGCTGCTGCTACAGCACCTGCCGCGCGCTGCCGACATGCGTCCGCACGCCGCGCAGCCCATGCATCACCACGAGGTAATAAATGTATATGTAGTCTTATCTGACATTTAAAAAAGTGGGTAAATGGTATTTGGTCCTTGTCTTTACTTTTGACACGTTGTAAAGGCTCTTGAGCCTTGACAACTACACAACATACAAAACTTGCAAAAATTAACTTGGTACCTGCTATAATTCTCTAGTCGTTGCTGCTATCGTAGTTTTCTTAGAACGAGGCGCCAATTGAAAATCTGTGTATGATGAAATATTATGATATCTACCATGACGCCAATATTTTTTTAGTAAGAGAGATATTGAACATATTAATATTATGTTTTAATCTTCATATCAAACTTTGTCATACATTTTTATTGTCAGGTTGTTCACCATCATGCTGAAGAGGGCAAGGAGCCGTACGGGCCGGCGTGTCGGGATTACTTCTGGTTAGTCTGTAGACTTGTGGACGGACTGCCAGAAGACTTTTTCAAGGGTAAATATATATTTAAAATCTATGTCTTTCGCAGAACGTACGCGCATGTTAAAAAATCTTGCTATTGAAATCATAATATATGTTTGTATACCGCAATGAAAACATACCTTCTTTTTTTCTTCTTAGAAGGCACAATTTCGGAGGACAGTGATGCGCCAGACTTGAACGAGCTGTGCGAACAAATCCGATCGTCTTTGGAGAAGCGCGAAATTATAGAGAAGCGATCCGAGCCCTGCACTCCGGACGACGGGCTCTACGGGCAGCTCAGTCTGCTCACACATCTAGTGAAACATCCCTTGAGGTTCAAAACCTCCGAACAGGGCACTAGGACAATAGATATGGTAAGAGGTCTATAATATTGGTATGTGACGTTACGGTTATCTATATGGCATCTAAAATCCGTGATATGGCACTATGGCAGTAGAATACCGTGACGTCACAATTCATTTGCAGAAACAGCAATTTTGTACTTGCCAATAATATTATGTAGAACTATTTCTTATAGATTTGTATGTCTGCATTCAGTAACTTAAATATTCAATTTTTAGAAATATATAAAAATTACTGTGCAAAATATCATATTGGATTAGTATACAATATACAATATACAATATTATATAAATTACAATATACAATATTATATTTTAGATATTCGGGTTTTTGTTCGACGTGCCTAATCCATCGCAACGTAATCTGCCGAAGTGCAAGTCCCAGAAGTCGCGAGCGGCCGCTTACGACTTGCTAGTAGAGCTTGTCCGGGGTGCGCCCGACAACTACATGGTGCTGCATCACAAACTCATGGAACATCACAAACCGGGTAACATTGCTTTACATATGAAATTAAATTCATATATCATTTATGTGGCTGTAGTCAATCCTATTGCTGCAATTGCAATTAACCACCCTCGGTGCTTGTTTTATTTATCTTGTAAGGCTTTAGAATATCCTACTTCCTACTAATATTACAAAGGCGAAAGTTTGG
>DWTA01000354.1:0-11184 GCA_018236805.1 Plebejus anna | reverse complement strand
ATACGCATTGAGCGCGTAAACGCGAATTTGTATGGGATCAAAGCAGTATCTCATGCTAGCCAGTAGATGGCGCTGCTTCGATCCCATATAAATTCGCGTGTACGCGCTCAATGCGTATGATCGAATAAAACTCGCACTAACCCCTCTGGTTTATTTTAGTAACTTCTATTTCCAGTTTTATTTACATTTATGTAATGCAATTTAATTCATAATAGTGTTTAGGGGTCCGTATCAAAACAAAAACAGGTAAGTACAAAAAAGGTACAAAACAAAACTACTATAATTACTAGTAAGAATTCTCTGTCTCTGTCAATCCGTCTGTCTGTCTACACTCTACAGGCTATATAATATTACATATCGATATACACCATAGCTGTATAATGCATAAAGTATTTAAACACATTTAATGTAAGGCAAATAAAACAAATAACTGTATAGCCTGTATAATGCATAAAGTATTTAAACAAAAAACGCCATATTTTGCGTACATTATATTTTGCTCTATAATGGTACGGAACCTATTAGGCCCGAACTCCGACATGCACTTGGCCGGTTTTTTGTGTTCCGGGTGCGTACAAGGTACGTGCGGCCGTCATCAATTAGAATACAATGGGCGGGCGGCGAGATCCCGGCGACCAGCGTAATGAGATGCGCGCGCGCAGCCCCCAGACCTACTACTAATTAGATGCGAGTTGCGACCATTGTGCCCTGCGCAACACACTACACGATGTTCCTTGACTTCCTTCGGCCACAAGCGGTATTATGAAGTCAACGTAAATACTTTAAGACGATTATAAAACTTATCTCACGATGTGGCGCCAGTTGGAGCGCCGCGCCGTACGGTTCTTGTAAATCCATTCCTATAGGCTTCAGCTACTTAGCAACTAGTCATCATAGTCTTATATGACTACCTAGTCCTAGACCAGACACTTTCAGAGAAACTTTCCAGGTTATAAGGTCAGTCAAAATATTATGCTAGGGCTTCATCCTGAAGAAGGACCAACAATCTATAATTTTGTATTTTCGGAATCGGAATCAAACTCAAACTTTATTTGCAACCAAGTAGGTACATATTAAAATGAAATTACATCGACAAATACTGAATACAACAATCTCTGTCTAGTGTATCTTCCATAAATGGGCATCACAATTCAATACGTACAGGCCTTGCGTTAAATTTTAAAAGACTGCCTTCTATCTTCTAAGGATCAGGGTCTTTTATCTTTCTTTGAAATTCAAAATTAACCACAGTGTAATTATCATTAAACATAATCGTTTGAACACCACAACCTACCACAAGAGGCTGCACGAATTCACAATCAACGCGATCATCCCTACGTTAGAATTTGGCCAGACATTCTGGCCAGTCTGTAATCAATTTTAACCGCTCATCAGGTAATTGGTGTACCGACGCGGTGTGCGGCATAGAGAACTAATTTTAGCTATCTAACTTCATTACTGAATATTTTGAACAAAGCATCTCGATTATCGATATTATAAACTGTATTCTCGAGTTTTTGACCTATCACAGCTCGACAGGATCCAAACTAATTTGATCCAGAGATCGAGAGGGAGCAACTTCGTTAGGCGGGGAAACCCCGTTTAAGATAAGCGCGCAAATTATTTATAGGCGTAGATATGGGTCAATGTAAGAATATCTATGTGTTCCAAGACCGGACTCGACTACTAAGTTTCCGTCTCGTCTCTGCAATCGCTCGCACGGCTGCAGTAACAAGATTTAAAACCAATTTCGATTGCACCTTATAACACCTCCGTCCTCCATTTCCGTGCCACGCTACATACCGTTAATGATCAATCAGATCGGATCAGACATATTTAAATCATCATTGTGCTAATCAATATTAAAATAATTATATATTTTTATTTTGTATAATCAATCGAAAACTAGTCACAGGAAAATGACTCACGAGAATTGTGGAAAGTTTACTGGGGATACTAGGTTACGTCATGTAATTAAAATGTTATCAGTTAATTACTTATTATAAAAGATAAAAATAAATAAATATGAAATTCCTTATTTGTTGGATTGGGGTCAAATAAATGTACAGAAAAGTAAAGAACTTGCTATCTTGGTGGACGATCGCATGACACAAAAATGTGAGATCGCATAAAATTGTTGATGATGATAATATTGATTAAGCAAGAAGCATTGTGAATTATGATATAATTCATTTAGTACAACAAAAGAAACTCGCCAAACAAAGATTAATGAGAATCGGTGAAACACCAAAAACGTCCCCTAATGTCGACGCGCGAGGGACGGAACCCCATGGGAGATAACGAATACAATATACCGAGACCATTATGATTTGACCAAATGTTACAATCACAATATATTTCTATTATTTTATATTATTTTGAATTGTAGTGGGCAAAGGGTTTGTCTAGTTTACGAAATACGAGCTGTAAAAAATTACGTTAAATATTACTGTATATCGATTAAAGATTGTCGTTGTGCGATTTCCTACTAATTGTAGCAAATACACGTGAAAACAGAGGAAAAACCACAACGATTGAAGAATATTATGCAGAAAATAAGGAAGTAAAAGAAGCAAATGATTGTCTTAACAATAATTAAGGTCATAGCAATAGAATAGCGGCTAGCATTGCAGCCTGCAATTTACCGAGCCGGCTTCAAGGTAGCGTAGTAAAGGTAAAAGGCTTGATTACCTGAGTCGAGACCTAGGTTTAGCAGATTAGACTGTGGCAATATCAGAAACAGGGCCTTGAATTCAAACTAAAATGGAGGAATAAATGACACCGAATTAAACAATGATAACTATACGACTGCAGTAGGTTTATACTTATCGTTCATAAATAATCATTATTATATTAATATTAATTAATCAGACAAAAAATAATAATAAACTACAGGTATGGGAGGAACTATAAAAAGCATCTACAGTAGTAGAGATTCCAAGCGCATACGATCTTGAATCATGGCCTATACCATACTCCTTATAGTATTGCAACAAAAAAACCATTCTCATTAATGTGCATTACCGGTGGAGTAATAGATGACGGAATGCACCAGCAAAAAGCCCCGCATGCCGCTCCCATACGAAGCCAACTATGATTAACGCCATGGAAAACTATTTTAATTCATGCCATCTCGTCATGTTGATTCTCTAGTTCGTTCACAATCGTTTTACCTCTGAGTACTGTTAGAGTGATCCTTATCTCGTCGCCACAAAGGTTCTTCCATGGGTATATTAGCTTTATACGGTCTGTATTCGTCATTTGTATTCATCGCTACGATTTCTGTAAGGTTTTTCCAGTGACATGAGTTACGTTTTCTCATACAGTCATACGGGAAATGGACACTGATAGTTGGCACTCGATACTACCTAGTCCTTTCCTAGTTACTCTTAACTCTTTGTCATTAATTTTATCCTATTACAGTTAATAAATTCATTAAATTCAAGAACTGTTTTAAAACGGTTCATTGGTTATTTGGTGGCTATTCTTATCTATGACCACTAAGGGGACAAGTATACGTTTCAATCTATAGTTGCCTTATTTACACTTGTATGGTAGTATAGTGCAGGTTATCGTATCTATATTGCTAGGCCCTAGCTAGGGCTTATCAGTTATCAGTTAGAGCAAACACCAGGGCCGTTGCCCTGATAGCGCCATTCGCCAATTACTATCCAACACTATCTGACCATAACGGTACTTGTCTATTGCTAGTTTCGATACTCCGTGACCTAGGGGCCTTAGGTCTGTAAATGACTACCAGCCAAGGAAAATATAAGGCTTAAAATCTAACCCAACAAAAATATTTTTATAGTTAAAATGTTGTAATTAAATTAAACAGACTCAACTAGTAAATAAATAGTAATAAGGAACTTCTATATTCTATAATCTAGACGTTATCATAAATGATTCATAATGCACTTCCTAAGGAAGTCAAGCTATTAACTAGAGGTTAAACATAATGATTATGTTAATTATATCGCATTACAATTACAAAACAAACATCAAACTCACTTCCGTTTTTGCATATTTTGTATTGTATTACCATACTTGAACCTAACCCTTTATGTTTAATGACGTAAAAAACTAATTTATTCATCAACTTCGACATTGGGGATTTTATTGTGACCGTAGCGAGTAGCGACTAGCGACGAAGTTACATCGTTAAAAACCCTTTAACGAACATGGGTTTACATAAAATCAAAATAATGATACTGAAGGAGTTTCCGACAAACAAAATTTAGAATAACAAGTAGACGCAGAAAAAGTTCAATTAGGTGATAATAATATGTAAAGTAAAACCACTGCATAGGTATAATAATGATTATGTATTGATATCTGTTAAAATATGACAACAGTATAAAAATAAATAATAAAGGTTGACACTCACACAGTACAATGAGACGTACTTACAACCACCCCTCATTTTAGTAAGGGTGAAAAAACAAGTTCTAAATTATAACCGCCCAAATACGCTACACAATCCAGACTAATTAATATTCTTTGTAATTTAGTAGATTTTGTTTATCTACGATATAATATTACAGAATAAAACGTAGCTTATAAAACATCTTCTGCTTACTATAGACTATAGAGCTGATATGATATTATGTAACATAGTGACTAGCGACACTATAGTAAATACGTAACGGGCAAACGAGTAGCGTAGACGTTGACATGCAATTACCCGGCTTATGGTGGTCTTGACATACTTGTACACGTACACACAGAAACGCACACACACATACATCAAGACACTCACAAATAGAAACATACACACACGCTGCACTACGCGGATTATGCGATGCAAAAACGTTTTCCATGTTCATAAGTCATAACATTTATGGCAGAATTAAGTTTAACCGCCCGCTAATGGTCATACTTCCAGCTAATGCATCGCTTACTTTATGGCTTGCAGCTAGAGTTATAACATTTATTGAAGATTTACATAAAACTACCTGGTGAACAAGTTCGCGAAATAAATAACGAATCTAATACGATTGCTGATTATGAACCTTCCTGCGCATTGTTTCAAAAGTTCTAGCCTGCATTTCAGGTGCCACACAAAACTTTTAAAAAGCTTTACAAACACCAGCAACAAAGTACCAAAAACTTATCCTGTTTCAAACGTTAATGCTAATCGATCTGTCAGACTTGACATTACAAACAATAAATCTCACGCACACATTGCATTGTGCGAGGTGTAACAAAGGCTGCACTGCACAATGCACACTGCACATGCATTGTAACTTGTGAACGTCACCTTGACAACGCAACCTCGCGAGCCCATACAGGAGTACGCGGAAAACTAACACCGTATAGTCCGTTCAGGGTTATTCGGCGACCCTTACGTAGTTGACATTAAGAAACCAGAAGTGAATAAAAATATCCACAGCTGAACGTATAACCTCATCATTTATGTGGAAGTCGGTTAAAACACTCCTAACCTCTAGCAATGACATGAATATTGCAGAAGTGAAAAACAACTCACTACTGATACAATACTTTTAAAAAGTAGCAAATAGTACAGACGAACAGACAAAGAAACAATTGTTTGCAGAGATTCAAACGTACTTTACGAAGCAAAATCAGACAAAGAAAACTAACTTAAAATACTTTCGATAGAAATTATTGTACTGTATAATAAATTGTTTATATTCTGCAAAGTGGAAAGACGTGCGCAAATAAAATCATAAATCTGAAAGTGGAATGCTTCATGAAATAAATGAAGTGCTCAATATTTTTATCGTGCAATATAACGACGACGGTTTTATTTAAGCCATTAAAGATGGATATGAGAATGCATTGCATTAACATCAAACGATTATCACAGCGGGGCGACCCTAATTCAAATCCAATCGCGGCCATCTTGTATTTTGATTTAGGGTTGGCAATCTGGCGAAAATTTTGTAAAACTCAATAAATATTTAGGGGGAATTAGGGAGAAAATTGTTTCTGCACAATCACCTTTAATGCTTCAATTATTTTCATTGATTTAAAGATTTTTTAAACATGCAAAACATTGAATTTATGAGAGTAAAGACGAAATAAAATTTCAGAGTTATAATTTACTCATAATAATAAACAATGTACGTATGCATGTTGACTATTCTCTCCTACGTTCTTGATTATTAGTCGTAAAACGAACAAGACCAGTAATAAGTTACAAACCCACGGCTTTGAATGAAATTTACGACGCTGCGAGCTGTGTAGCAGTTTCGAGACTTCAATTAGGTCCACCTTTCCACGGGGTCTTTGTTTTTGTTGTGACAGATGTGCGCCATAAAATCTTTGTTTACGGTAAAACACATGGTGAGGACCAATCAGATAATTAACGGATTGGAAAGATTATGAAAAGCAATTGATATATTAGGAATATAAGAAAGTCATAAAGACAATAACGAATGATGTCAGAAAACTTGATTTTGGGTTAGGTAATTAGGTGAATCATTGTCAGTGATGACGATGAAAACATCACTCAACGTGATACATCAAGAGAAGAAAGAAAGGAGTTTACTAAGAATTGTGATGACGATAATAAAACCTTTCGGTATAACGGTTACATCAAATTCAACGGAAAGTACCACATCATTTGGATGATTAATAAAATGATACAGGGATCTTTGGAAGTGCAAGACAACCGTAATATCGAAACGGTAAAAAGTTATTCCGATTAATTATGTTCTTCGAAATTTCATAATATTTTATTATTTTGTGTAATTTTTGGGAATTCCACAGGGACAAATTTTTGACCCTACATTATTAAGTCATTACAGAATTGATTGCTATTTCTTTCATAGAGTATGCTAAGCAGTTAAAAGATCTTAGTCTTACGTACATAAAAATCGCTTTCAACTACACCGATGACACAAATGGTGTTGATTATTTTTATAAACAGGAACCTGTTACCAGCACAACAAAGATGGACAAGGCAGTGGTGTACGTAGTTAGCATAGCTGCTACGGCACTTTTGGGTCTTACTACCAGTGTGATAGGGTCGAAGCGTGATAAACGGGATCCCACCGCGACCGTACATTGACTCTGTGGGAAGGAAGTGTGCATCCGGCGCATAATTACAGAGTCGGTGTGACCACGTGCTTGCGCCGCGCCCCACCACGCTTCTCCGCCACGGCATTATCACTCGCGCGCTGATTAATATTATTATTATACTCGCTTTATTCGCTTATTGACTTTTATATTCGCTTATTGATTATTATTTATTATTATTTTACTTGCTTATTGATAAGTATACAGTAGAAACTCAATTATTCGGCCCTCAGTTGCCTCTCGAAAATAGCCTATCCCAATTCCCAAAGTCGGTTAACTAACGGAACGTATTGTAAGGTAAAATGATACATGCTTTTGCCCTGTTTTAGGCGAATGCTGATTGTATACAATTATCTATTTCTTCGTTACATTTTGAATGTTATACAATATTATACAGCAATATTTAACAAAATATCATTATGATCATTCACATTAATAATATTCAACATCAATATCACTTAATATACGAGAAACTCACTTCTTTACGTCTGAAAAACTTCCCTCTATTAGGAAAATGGGTTTATGGAGTGAAGTAAGAGCGATGTAACTGTAATACTGGGATCGTAAAACTGTTGAACGTCTGTTGAAATATTAATATCTGTTGGAACTTGGAGGGGAGGGGGCGTGGCCAGGGACCCCTCATGCCGTCCCTCTACTATTACTGTCTTACTCTGTAGCACGTCTCTCTGATTCTGTCTTACTCTGTGTTATGTCTTTATGCTACTGTCTTACTCCGTATAATACGTCCATCTCTAAAATATTCTTCTATAGTCTTTGGAAAGACATTTCCTTACCACAGACAGAGTAAGAAATAGGAATGTATCAAGAGCTCTATTATGAGTAATAGAGCTGAACTGAGGTTCATAATTTCAGCAATTTCTTTAGAATTAGTAGTTACTGTACTAAATACTAGGTGGTACTTCCATTAATTGGAGACATTTATCTACTCATAGATTTTTGGCATAATTTCTAAGATAGAGGGTTAATTTAATCCCCATCCCCCATCCACATTAGGGTTTTAAAGGGTTTTTTAAATCTATGCACAGTTTTCGAGCACGTGTAACAATGTTACAAAGTTATTAAGGGCCGTGCGAGAGTCAGGGGTGTCTTCCCTCGCAATAGGGTTGTCAAATCGAGTTAAAATCTATGAATATCGTTATAAACTCCGTGATTGGTTACAAATTGCAATGACATTGTTACAAAATATCTATTGGTTAAATGTCAAGAAGGGGAGAAGATGTAAATAGAATCTTTTAAAGAGTTTACAGTGTCAATGTAGAGTTTATTGTTCTTGCTTTTAAAGTAACAAATAACAAAGAACGAAACCGAAAGAACTTTAGAGGTAAAATTACTTTCTAAGTCACGTTAGCCAACTTAATAAACTAAAGATACAAATCAAGCTAGGCCAGATTAATTAGATAGTAAGTATGATAATACTTGCTAACCTAAAACAAAAACTAACTAACTGGCAACCCTATCTAATGCAGCCAGCAGCATACACATTGCACACTGCGAATAGTTGCGAAAGTGAAACAGATCCTTGCGGCCCGCAACCCGCGCGCACCCCGCAACCCGCGCAGTCCGTAACCCGATATCGGTTGCGCAACGACGCGTATGCGATAACTCCGACCAACCGGCGCGATCGTGCGAAACTAGCGGCCTAAAGTTTTCCGACAGTGGAGTTTTTTAGGATGCTTGACAAGTTGCAACTAATTCTGCTACGTTTCCAATTTCCAAGAGATCAAATTTAGAAACTAGGTGTTTCCGAACGAATCTTTTGAGCAAAACTCTACTTAAATACAGTTTCTTTGGTTAACTCTAACAAGGTAGAGATAATATTATTACAATAAAATGTTTCGAATTTTAATGCATTTCTAACCTCTTTCTTTTCGTTTGTACTGCAATTTTTCTATTATAATGACCAAACAACTCAGGACCCTAAGCTCTGTCTAAAATCCCTTGTCTTGTAAGTTGTACCCAAAACCTAAAAACTTTAGCGATAAATGTAACTTAAAAATACACTCCTAAAACTCAATGGAAGTCGTTGCATTCGACAATGTATGTGATTTATTACGTCTGTACTTTGTTCTGTGTGTTCACATTTATTTCACATCAGAGAGTGATCCTTATCACCTTCGTATTAGGATCCCGTGGGAGGCAATATAACTGTGAACAGTGATTGCAGTGCATATTGTGTGCCGGACAATGGGCATGCGGGCCCGCAAGTGCCGGCAAGCGGCCGAAGTGCCCGCATCACGACAACAACAGATAAAATCCACTGATCACAATCTCGGCGGAGAAAAACGAACGGAAACGTGGTTCCTAAGATACTCATAAAGGTTAAAATCAAAAAAAGAAAAAGAGTAAATAGCAGTCATCTCTTGTGTGTCTGACTCGAAGACAAACACAAGTTATATAATTATGTAGAGCAATTCTTATCGCTGTGACTGGTCAGTAAAAACCTTAGAGCGGCCATTAGTTTATCAACCCCCATAAAAACCCGATCATTTGCACCGCGATTGACTCAAATGATTTTAAATCTCAGATGACCAGTAATGTAACTAGATTACAAGTTGCAAGTAAAGCTTCAGAGCCATCACTCCATTAAAAACTACCAATAGCTCTAAAGCCAAAGGAACCAATTTTAACATTTGCACTGACGATTTCCTCCTTTGGACTCTACATAATATTCTTTGACTCTACCTTCTACAATAGGTATCCACTATCCAAGTATACCCATAATGTGGTACGCGGCACGCATTACTGGGGTCATCAGTCGTCATATTCGGCGCGGCATTGACCGCTTAATGTCACTGCCGACTATTTGTATGAAGCTGTTACATCACTAGTCACATTGTCAATGTTACGACAACGATTTAGGCACTAATGCTCTACTAATTTGATGATATCGATAAGGAAGCTTTAGATACTGCGTTGTTTTCCTCTCTAAATAAGCTACCAAGCCATCGTATGCGTGCGCCTATTCAGTCAATTCGTACTACAAAATATAATTGGCCAAGTTAGGGTCGGACTCACGCACGGAGAGTTCCGTACCATAAATAGGCAAAAAATTGTATTTTTATATAGGCTAGCTGTCCCGGCAAACGTTGTTTTGCCTGTTTTCCTGCTTTTCTCTTGAAGTTTTTCCTGATTTTTTTTCTATAAACCTCACGGAGCCCGAGACCTTTCCAACGAATGCTAAACCGTCGAAATCGGTTCGTTCGTTCTGGAGTTATAGCGTCAGCAAGGAAAACCCGACTTATTTTTATATATTAGATGGAAGCCCCGCTTAAATATTTATTTTATTTTTGCTATCAATTATTAAAGTACTAATACCATTATGTATTTTGTGAATATTTCAAGTGCCCGTGTAGCCATTATTGATGTAGAGCAAAAAATGCCAAAAAAATCAAGTTGGTTGCATGGGAGCCCCACTTTAATATTGGATTTATTTTGTCTTTAGTTTTTGTTGTTATAGCGGCAACAGAAATACATAATCCGTGAAAATTTTAGCTCTCTAGTCTAGCTAGCTATCACCGTTCTTGAGATACAGCCTGGAGACAAACAGACGGACAGACAGACATTAAAGTCTTAGTAAAAGGGTCCCGTTTTTACCCTTTGGGTACGGGACCCTAAAAAGATGGTCTATTGTAAATCTTGTCTCTTTCTCTCTCAAGAGAATATAGATCAGCCAATTCCGTATGTCAACAGTCAACACCTAGTTTGTAACAGGTAGTTATGTCAGGTTCAACGAACATATTTGTCGGTAGTTTATTCATTCAACGGCGTTATGATTCGCATATCAAAACCGCTGTTGAATTGATAAACTAGCGACAAATTCGCTCACAACTCCGTGCCCAAAACCCTTAAACAATTAGTGTAGATTTTTGTCTACAAGCGTATGCTCTATATTCCGACGAATACAGTCCTGCGAGTACTGACTACCGAAGTACCGAGTGACAATATCTCTATTAGCGGTAATAAAGTATACGACACAGTGTGAGGGCGGTCATTAGCGAACCATCAATTTAAATATACGTTTCCGACTTTCCGACGGTCTTTACGACCGGCGAGCGAGCGAGCGGGCCAAGCGGCGAGCGGGAGAAGCCAGCTCTTTGGGGGCGTCCACAAATTACGTGA
>DWTA01000353.1:0-11188 GCA_018236805.1 Plebejus anna | reverse complement strand
TTACATGCCCATCCGACGCATGGATCATCTTACTTGTCAGACAATCAGGTAATCAGCCTGCATTGTCTTAACCAAACTTAAAAAAAATATGTTTCCAACGCGGGAATAATCGAACCCACGACTTCCGAGTCAAGAGCGACGCTCTAGAGTCTAGACCACTGGACCACGGAGGCGTCATAATAGTAACAATACTCATACCATAACTCTGGTATTGGTATGAATATTACTATTGTAGGTATTGGCAGGTAAGCTGAAGGATTATTATAATATATTAGTCATAAAAAAATCTCATGTTTTTCCTAAAAGCATAATATACATTACAAAAGCAGTAGGTAATGAAACCACGATGATTTAGATAATGCTATTGCTGATTAGGCATATCGCAATCGGCAGGCAATCGCTTTTCCTAAGTTGTTAGTAAGTAAAAGCTAAACCTAATATTATTTAAGATCTAGCAAACAACTACATACGATAAATTAAATGTCAGTGAAATCATTCTATGAATATTATAAACGTCAAAATATTTGCGAGCAAAGATGTTTGTTACTACTTTGTGCAGAATTTAATGAGCTGGTATATAAATTATAGTGGTATGGTAGTTAAGACTCTACATCAAATGTAATGCTACTTTTTATCCCAGAAAACGGTTCCTACATTGCCGGTGAAGCCGCGGGCAGGAGCTAGTTGAACATTCAATATCATTATCCACGAAATCTTCGACAGCTATCTGACGTACATAAATTACATGCGGGGGGAAGCAGCCATGCGGCGCGTCTTATCAGCTATCACCCCCAGGAATATCACAATTAATGAACTAAAACCTAGCAGATGTTGGACTCACCTTGAAGGAAAAGAAAGTTCGAGTAACGTATGGTCTGGAATGGGAATTTTCCGCTGCTTTTCTTCAGATCTGTCAGCTACTCTGAGAGTCTCCAAAGATTGCAACAGCTGCCAAAGATTTAAAAACAGCTGTCTACAGTTACATGCACAATTGAGATTAAGACGAACATTTTCTACGTTGATTGCCTGTATACATCTATCATGGAACCAAGGTGGAGATACTGCTAAGATTTAAGATACGAATACTTCTAGGACGTAAGCTTGCTGATTCCTATATACCTTTGGATGCAAAGATTCGTGTGGTGTGAAAGCTGTCTAATTTGTAGTACTCATTGGGTTTTCAAGAACGTAGAAGTTAACATACGTAGTAACTTTTTAGTAATAACATTATGTGGCTTGATGTTGATGACTCTACGATTCTACATGAAGGGTATTTATTAAGTTATGATTTTTAAATACAAGAGGTATACCATCCTTGACTGCAACTTGTGACAGTACGGTATACGCCCAAAAATAACTAAATAAGAAACGGAACAAAATACTTGCCACAAAAATGTCTGTTTCTGTGGTTAACTGAATTAATTTGAATAAACCACCATAGACATGTCACAGGTGATTTGGCTCAAACAACATAATTGTTAGAAAAAAAAGAAAAATACGTGTCGGTTTTTTGTAACAGTTTTATCGATTCTATTGTATTTGTAGTGTCTTTTGTTCAAGGCTTCCTGGACGAAACCGCACTTTCTTACTCAACCGTGCACACATATAAACCTCTAATTACATTTATATTGGTGACCACCTCAGCAGGTGTACGGCCAAGCGTAACGGACATCGGTGATGCGGAACTGCAATCCAAAATGGAGCTTAAAGCTCTCACGATAGAGTCCCCAATAGCCTACAAACGCTATCGTCTTCAACCGAAATTGGAATCGATCGAAAGAATTTATTAAGAGCGTGGTTAGGTTCAATTTGGCGTGCACTGAAAATTTGGTGGAACAATGACGTATCCCCATATGTAAGGTCAACAGCATTCAACGAATTTGAACAGAATTCGGTTCAGCAATTACCGAACGTGTCTACTGTCGGCGAATTTGACGGACGCCTCTACATCAATAATATTGTTCCTCCATCAATAATATTTTGACCAAAACCGGGATAGCTCTACATTGGACAAATACCCGTGGCATGTCCAGACAAAAAGCGTGATCTAAATAGCCCCTCTTCGGGTTCGTTTGGAGCTATGTATTTTGATGTTTGAGGTATTAAACATTGGCGTAAATATGGCGACACTTTTCTCGTATGATTTTTTTTTATGAACGAATTTAAAAAAAAAACGAAAAAACGAAAAAAATACGTTGCGGTGCTAACTGCTTATGATATATCTAATGTCCAGTGTGATAATATGTAATATTGTACCTAAATATTAAATTGTAATAGGATATAAAATATTATAACTAATATCCAATTCTAGTTCAATAAACAAACTAGCTATATTTTTTCTTCAATAGCAATTAGTGCATTAAAAAAATATATTACCTCATTTTTTACGAATGTTAAGGTTAATTACATTAGATTAAATTACACCGCCTTAGAAAAGTAGAAAATGCAGAGCTCTATTACCGACATATAGGGTAGTATAATATCTGTACTAAACTTAATGCGGCTTGTATCAATAAGCTCGTAAAAACGGCCATAATTAGCGGCACCCATCCAACACATGTCATTCTAAACAAAAGTTCTTTATATGAGAAACTAATTATCGGCCAAGAGAGAGATGGATGATACGACAACACGTTTGCCAGAGAGGGACGGAAGGTAATGATGATCGGAAGCAGATTGGCACGCTCCACTGACTACTGACCGAATACAGTTTTTTCATTAATTAAAACTAAAGTCCGTTTGATAAATGATATCCGTTCGAACTTGCGGTCGAACTATTTGTGTATCGGCTTCTAATTTTAAGCCCGAAACTCCGAAATTTAATAATTAAGAGTCATGAGGCTATAAGTATTAGAGTTTTGGCATACGATGGAAAAAGGTTTGTAGCGCCGTTGAATCGGGCATCCGTAAATATACCGTACTTACTGCGGTATTAAAATTACGCATGTTATTGTATAGTTTTAACGCGTCTATGGAGGATGTGGTAAATTTCTTGTGAGAAAGTAAAGTTTTGAAACTGGTAGAGCAGAAATTTTATAGATGTAGAAACACTGAAAACCGTCAAAAAGATAGTTACAGGTCTTCTGCAGCATACAAACGTTATTGTCCTACTGCTAAATTTCATGTTTCTAGATGTAATGATTTCTCTTTGTGTTCCAGTCAAACAGTCAATCAACTTTGCTTGCTATAAAGATTTTTGAGTTTAGTATTCTTACATCAATTTCATTAGAGATTATAATTTAAATACATACAAAAACATGCAAAATAAAAATCTGTGTTTGCATCTCTACAACCCGAACTCTACATATTCGCAACATCGTTAAGTATACCCTTAATGGCATTAACCATAACCAAAAATAACCTATAAATCACAATCATGCAAATCGACCCTTCAGAGGCCATCCAAATTCAAATTGACACCATAAAATCGGTCTTGGCGAACGCTCTCCCGGGCACCGACAATGCAGACCTAACCTACGCCACTTACGCCCGAATTGGCTTTAGCAGCCTTTAATGAGCTATTGAAAAATGATAGCAAAAATACTTCCCTTAAAAAGAAATTATCATAAACTCATAAGGGTTAACAGTTCCCATGTGACTTCCGGTAAGCGAATACCAACCTTAACCCAGCGGAATGGGTCACATAATCGAATATTGCTATCTCGTTCCATAAAAGATCATCTTTACGAATGAATGGCATAGATAATTTGAACTTTACTGTCATAGGAATAAGGCATTTCAGTGTAGTATCGGCGGTAATGTTATGATAATTTTTTTAAATCATAAAGAGCGTATGCAAATTTTCCTTCGGCCTGTGTCGAAGGATCCAGATCCCCATCGATATGGCGATGACAGATGCTAGCAGATTCAAAACAACATATCAGATTTCATATATTTTAATAATTATAATCATGATTTATTTGTGAAATCCAGACAAAACTTGCAGATGTTACAAAACTCTATGTAGAGTCCAGTAGTTAGTAACAAAACAACTTAATTGAAACAAATGTTGTTACTTACATTTTGTTCTATATGTATATTGAAAACTAGTATAGGCCTCTACGTCTACTTATGGCCTGTAATAATTATTTTTATATGGATATTGGAATAGCAATCAAATAAAATCTGAATATTATGACTTATCGATAATTTTGAATAGACGTACTTACCTACTTCTATTCAAATTGACAGCTATTGAAAGGTTTTTTGCTTCTTAATGTATACTAAAATGCGTCAAAAAGTAGCGGTTTTGTGGGTATAATTGCTTTACAATTATTAACGGACAGCAACTTGAAGGATCTTACGAAAACATGGAGATGGATTTTTTTAACTAAACACGTGAACTTTACAAGTATTGTTTGTGTGGCTTACGGCACCTAAAGGGAAAAATAATATGTATGAATCTACTGTAAATTTAACAATGCTTTAAAACATAATATTACTCAGGTATTAACCTAAAATAGCTTTTTGCTCCACCAATCCATACTTTTTTAAATAAAATACATATAATGAAAAGCTACAAAATTCACACAAAAGGCACGTCGTATAAAATTTTGAATAAATTATAAATAACCTGAAAGTAAATATTTTTAATTTGTTCATACATATTTAAATATTAGATAACAATTATTTAAAAGAATATAATATTATATTTTCGAATAATATTCACAAAAACTTGTTATAAGTATGTATTTTACAAATCCATAAAAATGAAACTGTGAATTATTTTTATAAAGTTCCGTCTCCATACTATAGCCGGCGCCCATGTAGTGATTGTAGACAGGTGGTGGTCACGCGTCATCGGCCAGCACGTGCCCCGGGACCCCTGACGGTCGCCCGGAGCCCGACACCCGACGACGACGTTATAATGAGGCAGGATACATACTTATAATGTGAAGTATTCAAAATCAGATAAATTTTATTTCGAGTAAATTTTTTACAAAATAATTTCTGAACGTCGAAACTATAGTGCCTTCTGCCTATCACCGTGACGGGTTCGGGAACTAACTCAGCAAGAAGAACCGACGTAAGAAACTCGTACGTTGCCGTCTTTTACCAAAAATCTGCATTATCGAAAGTTGTATTGCGAAATTCTGTACTAACATCTTATGTAGAGTTGGTGGACAGACACTGAGATGGTCGCTCTTACGATAAATATTTCATCAAATTTAGAGTTTGCTGGCTAATCCTGACATGGTCGTGTCACGTGTGACACCAACGACGATGTTATAATGACATTACCATATACGTCACTTAAAAAATACATGCAAACAAACATATTTTATAACTTTCTCCTTTTTTGAACTCTCCTTACTAAATTGAAGACATGAGTGGTTGAACCGGCTAACTAATATTTTACATCATTTAATGAGCAATGAATATATTTTTTCTTTATAATTTGAACAACCCTTGTTTACCTACTTAACTTTCAAAAGTTCCGTCATCATCTGGCTAATATATCTAGCTAGGTACACATAAAATAATCCACACTTTTTTATTTAAATCATTTCCCCTGCCCTAAAGCCTCCATTCATGCAAAATACGCCAGTTTTTAAATTGATACCCGTTTCATCCAAACAATGTCTTCTATTTCGGGATAGATCCTCCCCGTTTCCTCGAATTTAAAGTATGCGAGCTAATGCTCACATATTATGGTCATCTGACATAATATATTACTCATAAACTATAATATAATAAGTAATGTCTTCGTTTTCCTCATAGTTACTGTCACCCATCATCGGTAGCACGAAAGGGCAACCCTTGACGTAGTCATTGGCCATGGCCTGACATTTTACTTTCGCTGTAGGTCATTGACAATTGAAGATGATGAAGTGGGTATCTATTTTACAACACAAGAGAAATTATTTTCTCTCTTATACTAAGAACAAACCTCAAAATTCGTCCAGATCTTGATACATTTAGCTAATATACATAGAATCTACATTTTTTTATTTGAAATCGTTTTCCCGGTTAAAGCCTCCATTTTTGCATAAAAACGCCAGTTTTCAAATTTTTGATTACCCGCTTCATCCACTAATGCCTTCAGTTCCATTTTTTAATAATTACTTTAGGGTTACTGTAAAATACACATGCAAGTATTCTAAACATTGTAACTTCTACAGAGCAGATTTTTTATTAAACCTAAACTACGCTGCTCGTATTTTAAACGCAATCCCAAACAAGCAAGATGAACAAATTAGAGATATGAAACGCGTATCGAATCTAAAATACGATTAATATTACAATAGTAACGGGTTTAAATGTAGATTAATGATCGTATTCGACAAGGAATCGATTATTACAGAATCGATGCAATCATCAATATATATTACACGGGCTGATTACCTCGACTCTATTGTCACCTTTCTTACTGTAATAATTGATGACGTACAATTTCATACATATTAGTGATGTGGCTCTAGTGTGCATGAGCTTTTTCTTTTTGCATAATATTTTTTCTACATAACGAATACAGAAGCAAAGATGAGCAACGTAAAAAAGACATCATTAAATCGTTAAGGATATTTTAAAGAGTGTTTATGTAATTTTTGAGATAAAGACTAATTTAATTGCATTTCATAATTTACTAATCGTCTTTATTAAAAATAGTAAAGTCTAACCACTTTATTTAGTATTTAAAATATTATTAATCTCAAAATCTGAAAAGGAAACACCCTAGTTTACTTTCTGCTATTGCGGAATAAGAATCATAAACAATACAATATTATACGCTTTCGCTTTTATACCCCCACGACACATTATACTTAGTGTACTCATTGTGTATTTTAATGTTGCTATTCAATAATGATATTGAAAGAAAAAAAAAGAAAAAATGACGGAAGTCCCATTCAAATTTGATATTCGAAAGTGGAGCATTCAAAAAACGAACTCCCATCAATTAGAGTAACTCAATACTGTGTCACATTAAAATGACGAGTCGCACTAATGGATTTCCAAATTTGAATTTCAAATGTGTTCGAACGCGTTCGACAGCATCGACTTCGAAACCACAGATAGTTGCAATAATATTATTATTCTTCCTTGTAATAAAATGAATAATCTAGTGTATTGTTTAAAACGCGTTACTAGAGTTTCAAGTAGGTATCTAACTCAATTTTTCTTTTTCAAGTCTAGCTGGTACAGTTGCCAATGTCGTTTGCCAAAAGTCTGCTTAAGACTTGTTGAGCTAATATTTGTGATAAACTAGGGAAATATCTCCAGCTGATTAACGTTTTGGTGAAAAAAAATATATAGGTACCTTAGCACAAATAGGTATGTATTATCGTTAAATTTAGTAGAGATTATTTTGCAGAATCAACTTCCACTTTAATAAGTACCATAGTATTGAAGGGAGTACAAAATAAAAACATAAAAACAAGGGTATTCGCGTACAGTTAAAACAACCACAACAGATGAATGTCACAAAGTATTAAAAAGAAATTACAAGAAAAGGATTACACACTGATCATTACAATATGGAGCAAAAAATAGTGACAACACTATTTAAGTCACCTCCGCCCACAGACAGACGAACACACAAACCGATCTCATTACTAACAATGCACCATATATTACTCCGTTTCCGGTGAGAATTCGATCTGCTTTCCTTCTCTAACGGATTATTAAACTACACCCGTCCCGCTCTAAATGATCGCCTGGACGCATCAAGATCATTAGGTGGCGATACACTGATTTGTATGGAAATAGATTTGCTTACGATTTCGCCGAAGCCATCGGACTAATTTTAGATTTAATATTTCATACTAAAGTAGTGTCATGATATAAATTCAGTAAACTTGACTGAGTTAGAACGGACAGGTATAAAGTAAATAAAATTTTCTATAATATCTCGATACAATTGAAACATTATGCTTAACAAAAAGCCTAAAATAATAATAAAAATGATGAAAACATGATGGAAAAACAAGAAAGCATTATCAAACGACAGGTGACAAAAGTGCGTACAAAAAACGTATCACTCCAATCATTGAATGGAGAGCCGAACCGTAAAACACAAAGTGACATTGGCTGCACAGAATGGGATCGTGTTTAAAAAAACAACAATAAGGCTGAATGGAGTCCCTTCATATGCAAATCGAAGCTAAAATTTTTGACATAACCATAAAAGATGGATCATTGTAAAATGAATGGGACGAATTCAAATATTTAAACAATCGTTCGATACACATTTGCGTTCGATTTTTGAATATTTGCTTTTTTGCTTACAATATGCTTAATGTAATTTAACCAGCTGACTTTTGTAGGTTAGATTAAATAGATAAGCGGTAAATTACTTAAAGCAATTTTATGTAGAGTGGCCTAGGAGCTTTTCACATTCTATTACTAACGTACATCCTTTCTTTTTTTGCGAAAAGATCAAAATGGGCTATGAGTTAGATAAATGCGACCCATACTGGCATAAGGTTGCTTTGGATCGAGAGGAGTGGAAGACTTTGGGGAGACCTTTACCCAACAGCTGTAGGACAGCAGCTCTAAAATGTCGTAGCTATCCATCTCTTTACGGTCATACCAAAGTTACATTATCAAATAATTATTTATGAGTAAATAGTTTACATTAAATTGCAACTTAATTGACTTTATATCTATAACCCGTTTTGATTTCTTTTAATTCATATTTATGTAAACAAAAAATTGTTAACTTCGTTTTAATACATGCTCGGTCAACTATATTAAACGACTACATAAAGATAAAACTCCAATCCAGTATCAAGTTTTTTGTAAATCGGTCTAGATATTGAGTAAAATAGGTCGACGACATGCTCGGTTAATACATGACATTGAAGTTTGACATTAGTTGGTAGGTACTGCATACTTTGTTTTTTAGAATTTAGATCAAAACGATTGAAACGGACATAATATTATACAACTAACTGGGACTTGAAAACACATATTTTTGTTAAGAATAAAAAGTCGATCATGAAACATGTGCCGACGAACAATGGTACCAGTCATTAGTATATTTGAATATAGAGGGGAGATACTGCTCAGCCTTGCATAAGTAATTATAACAATTATTTTTTGATAGATAATAAATTATCGGGACATCTTTCGAACAAAATTGATAACGGTTTCGATTTTATATTTTTTAAATTAAGCTATAAAGGGTATAGTAGAGAAACAGTAGTTAAATTTAGTTGAAAATATAAAATTTCTGTAAATAAACCGTCTAAAAAACATAACAAAAACAAACATAAACTCCCAAAACAATAAACCTGCCACATTATTAAGAGAGATGTGTGAAAGTGTTCCAAAGAAATTGCTCTATCTGATCAGCTGTTAAAATAGGGGATATAAATAAATGAACAAATAGTCGACCGTCTTAATATAACATTAGAATGTGAACCGTACACATCTGTTTGAGAATCGGAGGAAGCGGAAAAAACTCTTATTGAGTTACGTCGTACTCGTTATACAATGATAAAAAGTGAATCTAATGAATCTAAATTTAAATTTGATTTGCTTACAAATTAAATTTAAAAACCATCTAACTGTGAGTTGGACTTTTACTGTCATATGGGTAAGAGTTTTATGATAAACGCCCAAACAAAGCAGCAGTCGCATCGTATAGTGCTATTTCTGAAGATCTTCATTAAGTAGATGATAAATCATAAAACATTTTATGACAAACATCTTTCTCGATAATTTTCATTAATAAAGTTAAAAATTTTGTCAAAATAACGTTTACAGTTTTTGAAAGAATTGCGGATAAAGATGCATAATAAATAATTATACTTAAAGCCGAAATAATTCAAATAATTCTTGAGCACATTGATAAAGGACAATTATTTGATCAAACTGCATTGTTACTTTTAAACCACTGTTAACTATAATAATTACAGGCTGCCGAAGAACCAAGTTTAAGTCTTTATCTACTCTTTTATTAAAGTCCTCAAAGTTTTCGCACTAAATTATAGGAAATAATAAATTTGGTTTTCATTTAACTTGGCCTCGAGTCGTTGTTAATGCTTTTTAAGTCATAAATGTAATTAACGTTATTCAACCGTAAGCCATTTCTCTTTAATGTTACAATTGTTACAAAAAATGTTACAAAATTAAAATAAATATTTAATTTTGTTGTTGCCTTTACTCATATTGTACGTACATACTTTTGAATATTGGAAAAGTAGATTTGTTTCTGAAAATAATAAAACTATGTGATACCATTACTTTAAAATTTTTAGACACCTTAACTTTGGACAAAAAATCATCCAATATAGTAGAGCCATAGTGTATATTTTATTCTTTGGTAGAGCTGCAAAAGCAGCAGTGATATTGGAGACACCCTGTACCCATTCGCCGAGATTTCTACAAAATACATAACCGGTACCTAACATTCAATGTATTATTAGTTATTAGTTATTACTATGTTAAACCATTAAAATCATTAAAGGCTAGATGACGCCGCAACTCCGTTGCGCAAAACAACTGAACATATTTTGTTCCAGGATAAAAAGTAACTTGTCCTTTTCTGGGACTCAAAGTATGTCCATAAATTTCAGCAAAATAGGTTCAGTAGTTTAGGCGTGAAGAGGTAACAGACAGACACACTTTTGTATTTATATAAGTAATAAGTATGGAAGCATGGATATGGTCGATATGGATGTGACATATTTTAGCATATTTTCTTCAACACTTCAGCACTCGAGTTGCAACTTGCAGGCGCAGTTGCAGTGAGCAGTGAGCAGTCAGCACACTGCACCCGCATCATCAACACGCAATTGAGTTCCAGACTCGGGTATAGTAACCAAATAGAAATGGCAAAGCGGCATTCAATTGTTTAGCAACAGATTTTACATTTACCATTTGGCGTTATAATTATTATACGGAAAATACGAAGATGAAGGATTTGTTTTGTTTAATATAAAAGCCTTAATTATTTTGTTTGCTTTTTAAAACTGTGATAAATAATATAATTTGACATCAAAAAGAGGACAAACAAAAACAGTTTATGAAAGTTCCACAGCCTTAGCTGCTGCTACATTCGTCGTAACACATATTAGAAATAGAGAGAAATACAAATTATGTTTAAAAAACCGGCCAAGTGCGTGTCGGGTCACGCGCAATGTAGAGTTCCGTAGTAGCACTAGTTTTTGAAAAATTTTGTATGGTCTGTATGATTTACACTACTAACAACATCATCTCAGTTACTTTCAAAGGAATTTGAACG
>DWTA01000352.1:0-11193 GCA_018236805.1 Plebejus anna | reverse complement strand
TAAACCGATTTTAGTGAAATTTGGTATGGAGATATTTGGAGTCCCGGAAAGAACATAGGATACTTTCTACCGCGTCAAAATGTGCGGTTCCCGCGCAATAAATCAGTTTTGGTGCAACGGAGTAGCGAGCGTCATCATAATATTGTATTTGCTACATAAGCTCATTTCCAAACAAACGCTGGAAAAGTCATGGGACCATGGTCTCGTCTCGTCTCGTCTCGTCTCGAGTGACCACGCCATGATGCAACATGCCCCTAATGACTTCGATCACGTTCCGCTCACAGACCACCACTCTGTCACTTTATCTATTTCATTGTGGTTTTGTAGTTCTGTTTATCCCGTAGAGAGGTGACATTCATCGTCTTTATTACTGGCTTTTGCAGCCCATGTGAAACAGTATTTTTCGAATTTTTTTCCATTTTATCCCCTAAGGATTGCAATTTCAATTAATCGTGCAAACTACTAATTGTTAATTTCTAAAGATAAGACAACTACAGATCATTTTTTTTATTTGAAGTTTTTATTCCAAAAACATAGGACTTTCATATACGCTTCCACCCCGTTTTACCACCGTAGTAATTTCATTTTCGTGAAATCCTTGTTGGTCTTAACAAAAATCTACATCCATAATGAGTCTGCCTACTTTTAAAATCTCTTTCTTCAAAATTTAATTAATATCTCCCAGGTGATAGGATATCGAGGTTTCGATAGTAGTAATTAAAAAATTCTAGTAGCTTCAATTTTAATTTTATTACATAAATAAAACCAAAAAATTTACATAATTTTACATTAAACTATTCGTTTAACTAACTCAAACTCTAACAATATCAGGTGAATCTATTAACAACCAATACAAAAGCTTGTATCAAAAACTGAGCAATAATTTTATAATGTTTGTGAAATATTTTTGGTACTCGATACACAATACTGTACGAACATGATACTATGAACAATAATATAATATAATATAAGTTCCAGACTTTAAAAATAATGGAAAAGGTTAGGACGAAACATTTTTAATTGGTGAAAGCTTGCTCGTAATGGATGGCTTCATGCCTCTTTATGCCCTTTGTACGGAGCCTTAATTACTACGCATGAAAACGGACCACGCTCGCACAGCATGTAATCTTAAAATCAATTTGAGTATATCTCTGATTCTCTATAAAGTATGAACGGTTTACAGTAATGATTTCACTAGCTTAAATTATAAACACTTAACTACACAAGTAAAAAACTTAGAAACACGATGACATATTTTTTGCGACTTGCATTTTATATTTTACGTAGAAAAATACACTTTTATTATTGTTTCTCGAGTTTAAATACCTCTGCGGTCAAATGCGCTTAAACTATACTTAATTTATATACCTCCTTATTAATAAAAAGATCCACGCTATTCACACAGACGTAGTTTTACAACGCTTTAACATTTTCTAAAGTATCAGACGAGGATACGACATTCTCAAATTCAAACCGTATACGCAGAGTGGACCTTTTTATTATTAAGGAGGATGTTAAAGATAAAGTTTGGTCGAAACAGGAATGTGTAAACATGTGACTAGAATTTACTAAACTTAACACCGACCTAAATAAATATTACATATTTTAACATTTTCATTGGAACCGCCTAACTCTAGCACTATAACTTACGGTAGCTGTACAAGACACAAATTACATTCGGAATTTTCTAAAATGAGATCCTATTTCATAAATAACACACAATACGAGTAAGACATCCACAAGCCGGTGAAACAAACTTTTAAAACTAAAAATGTGCACCACCTCTCTCCGTCACAAAATAATAAAACCAATCGGTGTATTATGTACAGCGTCCTACTCCTTACATGCCTTACGTAACGAACAGTCTTATAGAATATCGTTTTTGGAATCAACGGAGATCACGATCGGGGAAATAAGCGAAGCTGAGCGCCGTCGGACGATCTATACACGATTAAATAAATAAACGTCTACACTAACGTAATGCTACATAAATAATTTGAGATCAATGTACAATATATCCTTTGGGGGAGGAATCGGGGGTGTCCTCGTAAATATTTTTTGTAGACCCCATCTACTGTTGTACGGCCAGGTGCGCGGTGAAAAAAGCTAACAATGGAGTTCGGGACCGCTTCACGACAACCGGCAGACACGTGGGAACAAGGCTCCCTGGCCGGGGTCTAGAACCTGACGTCCTGGACGTCTGTGGGTGTGTCCGGGAGCTGCGTCTGCTGCGTGGTCTGCTTGGTGGGCTGGACGTGCCTGGTGCGGTGCTCCTGCGGCTGGGTCTCGCGGGCCAGCACCCGCTCCACGTGGCGGGCGACTAGCTCAGCCGCGGGCGCCGGCGTCCGCGTCAGGAAGCACAGATCGTTGATCGTCATGCGCACGCGCAGCCCACGTGCTGCAGCCGTGATGCACGCCACCGCGATCAGCGACGGCGGCACCAGCATGAACTCCGTTTCTGTGGACAAAGCAAACAAATGTTAGATACATCCTTTTTATCAGATAAATTAATTCGTGGGCAGATGACAGACTTATATAATTTAGTCGCCGTGTGTAAGTTAGCTTGATATAACCTGACCAATTTACGTGGGTCCGCCATCTGCCGATGAATCCTTGTTCTGATGATACTTATAATTTATAACAGACATTCGGTAGTCGAGATAAAGTGCCTCGTATTGGTCAAAGGCCAAATTTTTATACCTGCGTGAACGTAATGAAAGTATGCAGGTAGCGAACTGGCCGCTCACAAATATTGTATTGCTGTGCACAAGGTTAGCAAGTGGATTGTAAACGTACGAAATCTGTCTTTATACCTGGATGTATCAATATAGCTGTATAAAATTTTAGTATCGATAATATTTCACAGCTTCACTAGGCATTTTAATATGAGCATAAAACAACATGTTTGCATAATTACTGCAAAATATATATGCAATTGCATAGGTTCTCCGATATCTAAATAATACTCGTACCTCGTAACATAAGGTTGGAATGCTTACTTATTTAACATTTTATTTATAGGAAACGAGTAGGAGTTCATAAACAGGACATTAAAGAAACTAAAGGATGCAAGATGGCCACAGCGCGCAGGTAGAGAGAACATCTGTTGGGGAATAATTAGCTGAGCGGACAGGTGCTACTCCGAAACACCTTGCACCTTAGCGTCCTTGCATCTCCAGATTATAGTTAAATCTTGTAGTAAACTCTCGCTTCGCACTGTTTATAAGTTTATTCGTTTACTAACCATTTCATATTGCGTTTGAGCTACGGATTGTGTTTATATAAAGTCATTATTCCTTAACCTTAACATCTAAAAAAATCGGGTGAATATCGCACAAAAGTATGTCGCGCGAGAAGGGTCGCGGAGACGGGCGATACATTTTGCACAATACGAGTAGGTACCTCGCCATTGTTGAGAATAAGGAACGTAATCGAGCAGCTGCCTTCTGCCTCCGTGTGCAGTTTCTGTGCGGGGTATGCGGAACAATGCGCCCCGAATAATGGTAATTTACATCTTACGACTTACGTCTAGAAGCCGCAGCTGCGATTTCGCCAAGGGCCAAATCTTACAATTGGACCCAAAAATTTTGACTTCTCCCGCGACACCTAATCACCTAGCGGTGATTAGGTGTCGCGGTAATAGCTTACGATCAAAAGTAAATGTGTACCGAGTTTTCTACTCATATCTTACTTTAGTTAAAGGCTCAAAGACCTCTACTTTTAATACATACAAGATTAATTTTTAAATTCCACACCATCTGCCTATTAAAAACGTAATTTGCCTTAAAAGTCGATAGGACGATAGTACAATCGTATTACCGAGCGATGAAGCGAAACTACTCGGCAGCAAGTAGCGCTGGGTGTTCGGGGTCCGCCAAGACGGCAGATGCGGTCGCACCTGGCCACCCTTCCTCCGCCGACGAGGGTCAATACCACCTACGAGTTCCTTTGCACGTTGCCCTCACCTTAGCCTTAGTTGAAAAAAGCGCAACACGCGAGTGGTCAGAAAGTTCAACATCGTTAGAAGTTCGTTATCAATTATTATCATTTATGTCGTTATGGAGTCATATTTATGGTTACGCGACGATTTTTACAGCTTTTGCTAGGTTAAAATTTTATTTAATGAACTGTCAGCTGTATAAATAACAACTTCCTCAGAAAGTCTTATCGGCTGTATGTTAGTATGAATTCACTGGAATGTTTCCTAAGTACCCAAAGACCTGTTTTACCACTTTCTGATAAGAGCCGAATAGGCTATCCACCACTTACCTTGGCAGACTTAGTATGGAGAATCTGTCAAAAAAAGTTGTAAGTAGCCTATTCGGTACTTTATCAGAAAGTGGTGAAACAGGCCCTAAATCAAAACTCGCTGCTGATCGTGAAACAAATCATAGCGTGGTAGTAAACGAACGGTACTCATTAATATTTAGTGAGCTGCATATCAGCGCTATCAGCAATCAGGAGCAGGCAGCGGAACGGCGCGGGCCGTTTGCGACAGGTTGTCCGTCAGTTGGCTCACAGCTGCCGAGGCCATTCGGGGCCGCGACCCGGGCCAAGACGACACCCCCGTCTTACCCTTTCTAATTACCCCAGCGAGTACCGTTGTCGCAACAGACTTCAGGAACCGTTAAGTTCCGTTTGTCGGCCGCTCCCTTTGGGAACTGCATAGTGCAAGGGGATGCGAATAGATAATCACCTATTGTGCAAAACTAGACGTCGTAAACGTCTTCGTTACACCTCGAGCTTCATTGAATAGAATTGGCGAATAATTTTGCGTCAACGTACTGCAGGGCGCACTAGACTATTACAGATTATTCGCAGGTATAAACCAGTTAATCATATTTAATTACCATTTACATTTGCTACGGAAATTGCGGCCAGGATTTTCTAATGCTCGTCCATATATGTAGCATAGTTTTTATACTAATCATATGGTTTTTGTTACTCGTGGCAAATATTTGTCAATATTTAAACAGTCGCAGCGATAAATAATTCATGCAGCCTGAATGATACGTCCTACGTTACGTAATACTACTTCCTCGACACCAAAAAAACCGTTCCGAGACGAAAAAAAATGCGAGCAGAAGACACAATAGACAGGTCGGAAGGGCACGAACGGAAACATCAGTTTTCATCGAAAATCTCTCCGGGATTACACTTAGTTAAATATTGGGTTAGATAGGGTCTCGGCCAGGTGTGCCGTCTTTGTCGCGAGCTCTTTGTCGGGCCTCGAGACAGCTCACAAAGGCCGCGGGACGTCTTCGATTGTCGAGAGTCAGCTGTCGTTCCCCTACTCCTTACTCGCTACTCGTACTCATAAGTCACCGCGGCCGTGACACTCTTTAACTAGTTTAATGTTCGGTCAACGTTCTATTTCGGAGCTGTTTCTTACCGTCTGTATTCAAAATCTTAACATAACTTTCTCATGTCCGATTTTTGAGTGGTTTTATATAAGTTATCTATTCTACAAAATTGTTAATTTGCTAGCATTAGTCAAAAGCGTTATTAAATATAGTATACGCCAGGAAAAATATAGGTAGTCGCTTAACGCCAGAAAGATAAAGAAGATATTGTTTACAAAGTGGTCAAAAGATAGAACTTTGAAGTTCATGGCGTAATAAAGGCTAAGGTCTGAAAAAATAACCTCCTCCTTTTTGGAAGATGGTTAACAAAAGAGTTTTGGACAATGGCATTTTTTTCTTCTTGTTGTTATTGCATACCTATATTACCTAAACTTGAATGAAGGCATGGTTTTTGCGAATAGAAACGAGAATCCAGATTGTCTCCCGTCTTTATAACACCGACGAGACTAATTTTTTAAGCATTTTGTACTATTAGAAAATTGATTCCTAGTACAGATAGGGGACCTAAGTAATTTGGCCGCGTTAAGTCAAACCCATCCGACCGATCACAGCTAACATTGAATTGACATAAGCCGACCACATGACATATTAGGTCCGTCAACTGCCTAGGAATAAATTTCCTCGATGGTACACACTATTTAGTGTTTAATTTACCAGTCAAATGTCAAAAGAAGGTTCACGGGTCAGGTCACGTATTAACCTGTTCACACTTCAGTTAAAACACGATAAGTTACCGTCAATTATATCCCACTTCCTGTGTCCGACACGACCCGGCAAAGTACTTCCCTTAGAACGTAAGGGTAGTTTAAATTCGGAACACGTAACGAAATCAAACGCGAGCTTTTAACTTTTTAATTTTGTGATAAGGTTAACGATAACCCTCGACGTCCGCACTTTTGGGTCCTACGATTTATGACGTAAAAAGCGGTATCAACTGCTACGATAGTACAGAAAATTATTACTATTGAAACAAATAAAAAAAAACCAAGTGTCTGTGTGTCAGTAACTCAGTACTCAGTAAGTACCAAAAAATTTAAAAGTGACTAATTGATTAATTGACCTTATGTAGAGCTTTTGTGAATTGTGACACAAGGCCAATTTAGCCAAAACTTTTTCGTAATCACTTCGTTATAGAATCGCCTAATGGAATTGACATAAGTATTCGTTAATATGACGTAGACGTTCGACTTGTCTTATGTCAATTCCATACATTTTGATCAGCGATTCTTTAAAGAAGCGATAAAGAAAAGATCTTATATTATATTAGCTCATCCCCCAGGGACTACTAAGAATAAAATAACTGAAACGCTAAAACTGTTACTCTTTCCCACGATATTATACATTTGATCACTAATGAGGACTAATTAACTCTTAATCGAAACTCTTAATCGAATAGACAATTAGGTAGATACTTAGGTATGCAAATCATTGAAATTTTTCACCCCGTATATCGCACCATATACGACAAGCAATTATGAATTATTAACTATCAAACTTATTAAATCCAAAAATAGTATAAACCATTTCGCTTTAAAATATTCGGAGGGTGGTTTAAATTAGCATAATATTATAATTCCTTCGCATTTATCACAAGTACAACGGTCATTTAACTTAAATACAATAAAGTATTAATGACTTTTAAATACATCGTTGATAATTTAAAGTTTTAAATGGAATTAAGAAGCAATTGAAGTGTAAATATAAAAGCTTTCTCGATAATTAAAATGTTAAGTCTCCGCATCATTGTAAATAAGCCCATAGTGGCAACTATAAATAACTTTTTTATCGTGTTATTAGAGCATAGGGGCATAATATTGGGTTCAATGTCAGTCCTTAAATATTTTAATTGTTAAAATGGAGATAAATTCAACATACTCCCAAGATAACTGTAGGTTAGTGTAATAAATTTCAATGCTATGAATGTTGTTTTAGTTGTTTAATCACTAGAAGTTCTCGGTCGAAACATTAAAGCTTGACAAATACGAACTTGCGGGAGCTTTTTTAAGAATATTTTTTATTAAAACTTTAAATTGGTAATCTAAGTACGCATATTGTTATATATGCTTTCTTAGTGAGCCGTTAATCATTATAAGTACTCTGGTAAACGCAAAAATTAATAATTACTAATAGCCTTTTGGGTTCGCCGTAATCGATTAAAAGCTTGTATAAAATTGGACCCTAATATCGAAACAGATTGAAAGCAAATAAAGATCGTATCAGATAAGGTGCATAGATATGATTCCCATCTGGTTGTGTGGCAGAGCCAGATGCTTCAATTAGTGACAAAAAGCTGCGAGCACGACATTCGCACTCCACTGCACAACTAATGATTTACTTGTCAATGGTGCTGGCTTAATGGCTTGAGAAGTTTCTTGAGCTTTCCGAGGCATCGAACTGAGTAACAAAAGTTTAAACTTCGCAAATCTTGCTTCAAGTACACAATATAATAACGTAAACATATAAATGTGTTTGTAGTTTGTACCTATATTTTTAATCATCATGGGTATATGAACGAGCTTTTAGCTTCAATGTCACTCCCTTTGTTATTATAATGGGCTTACAGTGTGGTCATGTACGAGTATTTCGCCCCGCGTAGGGAAAGGGCGGAGGGCTGCATCGGAACGTGCTGTGATATCGCACACCTTGCCTCATGCCTGCTGCCGCACCCCATCGCCCATCTGACCCCCGGCCCTCACAAAACACACACAAATTATCGTAATCGTTCGCCCATTATTGTTTTAAATATATAGCCTCGACAGTTTTAACACTAAACTGTTACTGTAACTGAGGTGTAACTGAGGTGTGTTATTTACGCGCGAAGAATGTTTATATTCTACTAACCTTTCATACTTATATTTCGCCACTTTCCAATAATCGATTGGCAGTATTAACATAAAGTCAAGGTGGGCCGTAAACACCCGCATAACGCGACGGGCTCGTCTCAATTGTTGTAATTACACCCAGTAATTGCTAGTTTTTGTACGTCTGAATGCTCATTCGAAATCAATTGCCACTCGTTTCCCTTTGTCACATATTAATTTATATCGCTCGAAAAAGTGGAAAGATGTTGTACACCATATCGAGGCACGATACACGCGTAAACAAACCGCTACCTGCTTTTTGTCTTTACGAAGGTCACTCGATGTTATTGTATTGAAATATCGAAATATTTTCTTAACTCAATGGAGATTGTTTACATTCTGAAATTATGATAGATATATGACAAAGAAATACTAGCAGACTAGTTCGCATCGCATATTGTGACCAAATTGTATGGAATACAAAGTTTCCCCAGTACAGTAGAACCTGCGACTTTACAGACACTCCAAGCTCTTTGAGATTGTTATCCATGCAGTGCCATATTTACTTCTAAATGGGTTATAGGATATGCGTACAAAACCTACCTGTATAGCAGATGGAGGTGAGTGTAAGCGCGTGCGTCCGCACCAGGGGGTTGGTCCGGCCCCACGGCACCCGCGCCAGCAGTGGTTCCACAAAGTCGAAGGCCGTCGCCACCGACAGCTGCCAGTTCATCCTCTGCAGCAGCATCACCTCCCATTGCTGAAACACGAGGTATTGTTAGACGTGAAACGTTGTCCAGAAACCTCAGATATATGGCTTTTCCATAAATATTTTTGCAGATCTAATATCCACCCTATTGTGACTATGCTGAAGTACATATTTCTTTAAGTAATATAATATGTCTAATCTCATATATTCACTTAAAGTGATCGTCATACCCGACGAACCAGGAAACCGCAAAAAGTAGCGAATAATTGACAAGAAAAGGGCAAGGCGGGGAAGGGCATCCTTGGGGGCAGATCGTACTCCAACTGAAATAACAAGGGACCTAACGACTAATTGTCTCAGCTGAGGTTGAAGCCTTTCAAACTCAGAACTGTAACATTATACGATCCAGCAGTGTGGGAACCGGGAAACATTATTCGAAGATACCATCCGCGTTAAAAATATTCATGAAGTCGAAGACCCCACGAAGTACTCGGTATGCATGCGGTGAAATTATCGCGAGGATCACACGAATTAATCGCTGGGAAGTGTAAGGCCGTGCGTACCATACGGTCTCGACCATACCAGCCATACGGCACAGGAGCAGTTCTCACGGTCACGGTGTACAATTACAGACAAATGTCACGAATTATCATAAGATAGTGTTCGGTAATGTGGGAATCGGCGATGTCTCGATAACGCCGCGATCGGCCATCGTCGGTAGCGTGTGAATGGAGTGACAAGTCACAAACCCACGCACATTAGTGACCTAATTGATCCCGCAGCACCTGCCGCCGCGCCGCACACAATATCACAATTATTACGCTGCGACAATATCACTAATGATCCTGTGTGTGAATTTACGCAATGTTTACGTCACGGCTCGACCACGCCGCCCACACCAGATTATTTCGGCATTTTCAATCAATATGGAAGTATATCCACTAAGTTAATTTAAAGTATATCTGCACGAGGACATTTTCAGCGGACGCGGAGGAAGTTTCATTATTTGATAGCATCTACCCGATGTACCGCTACGTCTTGTCTTGGAATGCTTCCGTCGGAAGTAGGGGGTGTCTTACGTCACACGTCGCGGCTCCGAGCGCCCCGGAGTGTACGGAAGGAGTAATTGCCGGAAGCTTACGAGCTCTCCAAGGAAACGGGTAATATAATGTTGTCCCTTTGAACTTCGAAGTGACATTTGACTCGGCTAATCGAGTTCGTTCACAGCACAATCAAAACAACGTCTTGCGGTCGGCACAGGATGTAAGGTGTATGGCTGCTCGCAACGCGTTACCGTAATCATTAAACGTCCAAGTCGAGTGAAATACTTTATATTATAACTTTAATTGTATTTATTATAATTTATAATCATACTTACAGGTAAGGACCTAGGTTGGCGATAACAACGATTATAATGTAGGTACATAATTAGACGTAATTACTATTTGGTAAACCAATTATTATCTAAGAACGAAATTATGAAGCTGCCTGACAGGTAAATATTAAAATACTATGGTCTATTAAAAATACAAGAATCAAATAACAAAAATATAACACGAGATCGATATGCTGCTTCAACCGAAATACCCACCCTGACTTCATGAGGGTACACGGAGTTGTCTGTGTAGGCGCAGAGCAGGTCGACGGAGAGCGGGTGACACTGGCGGAACTTGGAGGCGAGCAGCAGTGACGTCACCGCCAACAGCTGCAGCTGCTGCCTGGAGATGGCCCGCTGCGCCAGGAACCTGTCCATGTAGCTCACGGCTAGGGGAAACACCTGCTCCTCACATTGCTGCTCCTCGCACACCTGGGCCGAAATAAATAAAATACTCTGTGAGTCAATGATTTAAACATGTTATATTTGATAAGATATACAAGGTATAAGAAGAGTAGGGACATTGGTGATTGGTCATGTAGGAAATTTTTTTTGGTGTGCATGAAAACTGCGTGGTTAGGTACATTATTATAAGTAATGCAATATTAGCAGTTATTCCTTTCAATATTACCCAGTCTTGATATATTTTGATTTCCAGTTTTGGTTGACAGGATAGTTTCAGCCAAAGAAATCAGAATAATTCATAACATAAATAGAGGTGGTGCTGGAGTGGGTGCAGACGGTGAACATCTGCTGATTAGAATTAATGTAAATTATTTTATAAATTATTTGGGTAAGTTTCAGATACAAGCTCATCAATGATTGAATACTCTGTAGACTGCAGAGAATCCTTCCTATCAACAAAGGTGTTTAAAAACATAATTAATGCGCTTTAACCCGTCGATCGTGGGAAAACGAGACACAAAAGAAAATCTATTGTTTATC
>DWTA01000351.1:0-11202 GCA_018236805.1 Plebejus anna | reverse complement strand
TATAGGTCCGGAAATACTGCTGGTGACAGTTCGTTACAGAGTTTTACAGTGCGCGGCAGAAAGTTACGCGAGTTGAACTATAATGATAATAATCGGTCACAGAGTAAGCTAATCCTACGCTAATGTATCTTTTACTTGCACAAGAAAACACAGCTATGAATGATGGCTCTTATTGGTCGATGGAAATGAGATAGCAAATATTTCGTCAGCGATTGGAGAGAAGAAGTGAGTCAATGATCGAATTATCACCTAGTCTTCATGAGCCGACTTTATCTTCAAGATGTAATCTATAAAATAATATAATCATCTCTTGAGATTTCTGATTTCTGAATAATATATGTAATTATAATAATTCCTTATAAAATACTTACATAGCTTAAAATTTAAATACCATAATAGTTATTTTTACAAGAATTCAAATATCAAACATAAAAGAACCACAGACCATGCAAATATGCAAAAACTATTCATGCAGTCATGCTCATAGTAGAATGTTTAATGGGTGTAAAAATTAGTGTATGTTATTTCAGTTGCTATGTAAACTAGGAAAAACAGTAAGGAATAATGATAAAATCATTTGTTAAAGTAATTAGTTGATATGAAGCAGCATGAGCTTCATAAAACAAAACATTTAACTGTGTTAAAGAGTGATTTTAATAAAATCTTATATTTTGTCTCAAAATATTTAAGACAAGACAAGCATGCTACACTGCTAAGCCATATGCTACATCAAAACGCAATAAAAATACAACAAATACATTAATAATGTTAGAAAAATATTACCTTCTCTTTTCTTAAAATAAAAAATGTATATTTTACAATAATAATTATCTATTTGAAAGGTACAAAAGGTTAGTTTATATACATTATACATTTACTTGAATACAATAGATATCAGTATTACGAACATAACAATTACTTATTAATTATTATAATATATAATATATTTTTCTTGCACTTTTAATATTAACTTTTATAACTTTATTTGACTGCCGAGATGGGTATTGTTTACAATAGTTTTTGAATTTAGAGATTTTCTTTCAATTAATTTTATTTCACACGAGTACCAAGAATTTACAATTTAGTTTTAATTTTAATTAAATTCATATATTTTTTTTCAATTAAACATTTAAAAAAATATGTTTTTCCAGAGACAACTATAGAACTCTCTTCGTGTCTATGGTGCCCTGCCTTCCATAGACAACTACAGAGCTCTCTTCCTGTCTATGGTCCCGTGACTTTGGTACTCACTGTGACATAATAGGCTGCTTCACCGGCGCCCTCCTCGAAGTCGATCGGCGTGCCAGAGTCGCCGCTGCTCAGGGAACTCTCTGAGCCGCGCCTGGTGAGCTACGGGGGCCAATGGACGGGAAAATGGGAACGAGTGGGGATTAAAATTGGGTCGAGTAGGGGGAAAATCGAGGGGGAGAGAATGGAGTCGAGTAGGGGAGAATGGGGTCGAGTTCGGGAGACCGGGGCGAATACGGGAGAATGGGGTTTAACGTAAAAGGATAAATAGAGATGGATAGGTAACGTTAACACAGATGATCACACCATGCGCACACAGGAGGAGAAAAGAAAATAAAAAAAAAATTAGAACACAATCAAACATGCGGGTTACGATGAATTTGTAAGAACCTTATGCAATGATGCAATTATTATGATCGGGTTGCATCGTTAAACCAAATTAACTGACAGACTTATCTGGCTTGTGAGACGAAGAACCATTTTGGGTTTTTGTTATTAAGAAATATTAAATATTTGGTAACTTAGGATCTCACCCATGATAATTTTTTTTTAGATATTGATGATTAGTGCTTTGAAAAGTTAAAATGCCCTAGCGCGCAGATAAGTACGTCTTTGAATAACAAAACTTATTAAAAAAAAACAAAACATGTTAATATGGGTCTGGGGCATCGAGGAATATTAAAACCGACAGTGTTTTTATTTTCGCAGCCCTGTTACGTAAAATCGTACACCAGAATAGTATGACGTTTGTTAAATAAATGTGGGCCATTATTGTAGTATTTTGTCAGCCCTGTGCGTACCTGATCGCCCGTGGTGACGGTGGTCTTGAGCTGCTGCGTGAGGGTGCGCTGCTCGTGTCGCGTGGCGGATGAGGTGAGGGTATGCGCCACCGTCTTCTCCTCCAGCTGCTGCGTGCGCGCGCGCGTGTCCAGGTCGTGGTGCGTCGTCGCGGTGCGGGTCGTCACGGCGCGGGCGCGTACGTACGGCGACTGCTCCGCCGGCGACAGGCTTTCCGCCTGAGTTAGGGTTACACGACCATGCACTTTACAAGGTTACTACGAAGCTTGGAAGCTCAAAACTAATAAAATAAAACACGTGAAATTAAAACGGGCTTTTCGCCCGGGTAACATACAAAAAATAAAGCAACGCACCTTGTTGGTATGGGTGGAGAAGGTGACCTCGCCGGTGCCGAGGTTCTCGACCTCCTGCTCGACGTTGTGGGTGACGCCCTCGTCCGTCTTCGTCAGCAGCTGCTTGGTCGTCGTCTTGACGACGACGGGCGGAGTGGGCGACTTCTTGGCCCGCTGCGAGACGGGGATCTTGGAGGTGAGCGGGTTGGTGGAGACGTAGCCCTGGTGGCGCACGTGCTCGCTGGTGGTGTACTCGGTGAAGGTGCGGGGCTCGTCGCCGCGCGCGGGGCTCTCGTCCTTGCCGAAAGTGGAGAACTTGTGCGTGTTGACGGTCTGGATGTCGATGTCGGCGGGCAGGTCCTGCGTCTCCTTCTCGATGGTGTAGTTGCCGCTCTTGTCCTCGAAGTGCGAGGGGTCGATCTGCGAGTAGTGCAGGATGAGCTGGCCGGTGACGGGGTCGCGCACGGCGGTGCTGGGGTCGATGTCGCCGGTGTCGGGGTCGATGTCGCCGTACTCGGTGCGGATGCGGCCCGTCGTCGGGTCGATCTTGCCCGACAGTGTCATGGTCTGCGTGACGGTCGTGCGCGCGCCCTTCAGCCGCGGGTCGTCGGGGTCCACGTCGATGGTCTCGCCGGTGACGGGGTCTATGATCTGGTACACGTACACCGTCTTCGTCGTGATGATGCGGCCGGTCGTCTCGTCGATCGTGCACTCCCTCGGGTCGATCTCCTTCACGCGGCCCTTGTCGTCCTTCTGCGTTATGATGAATATCTTGATGATGATCAGTTTGCCCGTTCGCGGGTCGATCCTGCCCAGTTTGGTGTAGATCTCCCCGGTGCCGGGGTCGACCTGGGAGGCGGAGTACAGCGGCTGGTTTTCGTCGTCCACCTCGCCGGTCGCGGTGTAGATCTGCCCGTTGACGGGGTCCACCTTGATGAGAGCCTTGTCGACGTCGGGCGCGCGCGTGATGAGGCCGGTCTTGGGGTCCAGGCGGCCGTAGATCGTGATGATGTAGCCGGTGTTGGGGTCGACCTGGCCCGCGGTGTACAGGACCTCGCCGGTGAGGGGGTCCTTCGGCCCGGCGATCCAAATTTGGTTCGTTTTCGGGTCGACTTTGACATTTTTGGGGTCGTTGGCGACGATTTGTTTTCCAGACACGGGGTCCACCTTGGTCTGGATTATTCTGAGGCACATCAGCCGGCCCACGTCCTTGTCCGGTTTCCCAGATTTAGGATTGACCTGCCCGCTGCGCAGCAGGAACTGTCCGGTGACGGGGTCCACTTTGAGCTCCTTGTTTTCGAATCTGCCGGTCTTAGGATCGTTGTATGTCACCGTGCCCTTGACTAAATCGATCTGTCCGTACTTAGTGTTTATAATATTGTTTTCAGGATTCAGTTGACCCGTGCTGCTTTCGATTACGGAGTGCTTCGGTTCGATGATACCTTTCTTGGAATCTAATTTACCGACGAACGTTGTCACCTCCACGACGGGATCTATGTGACTTCCGACTACCAATATTTGTCCAAGTTTGGGATCGATCTTTCCGGTTTTAGGATCTTTTACGCCAATGACAGTAATCTGTCCATTGTTTTCGTCGATTTGAATCTGCTTCGTGTCCTGGGTTCCGGAAACGTCGGTGACAAATATAACGCCGTTGGATGGGTCGATGACACCATACTTAGTAGAGATGTTTCCAGTCTCCGCATCGACTTTACCCTTCGTGTGCTCCACGGTACTATCCTCGATACTAACTTTTCCCGTCTTAGGATCGACTGGACCAGTTATCGTCGTTATTTCTACGACCGGGTCTTCTTGTTTGGCGACGCTCAAAATCATTCCCAGGTTTGAGTCGATTTTACCCGTCTTGGGATCGACCGCCCCCGAATTGATAAATATTTGACCAGTTTCAGTCAAAATCAAGCCTTCCTTGGTCTGTTTCTGTCCGTTAGAATCGGTGAGAACCATGCTTCCTTTCTTAGAATCGATAACGCCATATTTAGTTTCAATAAGGCCATTGGGATCGAGTATACCGGTCAAATGTTCCACTTCAGCCGTGTGGAAGTCTGGTTTTCTTGACTTCGGGTCAATGCGCGTAAACACGACCATAATTTTGACGATTTTCTTCTTTGGCGGTTCGGGAGGGGCCGACGTCGGTTTAGTCGGAGACATGGTGCGGACAGTGGTGACAGGTGATGCCTTTTGAACCGCGCTCACGATGGGAGACGAGGTCCGAACTGGCGACTGGAGCGGCGTCTGGGTCGGCGTCGCTGTGGGAGTCTTGATCGGTATTTGTTTCGGAGGAGAAACGCTAGACCTCTGGGAGACCGGGGTTATTTTAGCCAGAATATTCTGTTTATCGATTATGTTGATCTGTTGCGCATAGGTGGTATCGACCTTCCCCGTCTTGGGATCCACGACTCCCGTTGTGACGATAATGTTGCCGGTTTTGGGGTCAACATTAGCTTGCTTCAGCTCCTGCTTACCCGTGACGGGGTCTTTGTAAAGTATTTGACCTGATTTAGGATCGATGATGCCGAAGTCTGTATGAATTTTGCCATCCTCCTCGCTGACGTAGCCCTTCGATGCGTCGATTGTTCCTGAAGCCGCATCGACAGTTTTCGTTTTAGGATCGTATTTACTAGTAACGATCACCAATCGGACTTCACCCTTGGATGCAGGCTTAGAATACGCTACGACCGGCTTACTGACGATACTATATTGTTGAGCCAAAATTGGGTCAACTTTACCCGTCTTGGGGTCAACAACCTGACTCGTCACAAGCAAGTGTCCGGTCGTAGGATCGATTTGAGATTTCTTAACTTCCTCGTTTCCTGTCTTTGGATCTCTAATAGTAATGAGCCCCGTAGCGGGATCCACCAGACCGAATTCGGTTTTGATCTTACCATCAGATGTAACAGTACCATTAACGGTCTCGACATGACCCTGTGTCGGATCTATTTTCTTCGTTCTAGGGTCATACTTCGTCGTTATAATGACGAGATGGACCTCTCTCTCTTGTGGCCTCGCGCCCTTGTCGATGACGTTTATCTGTTGGCCGAGCGATGAATCGATTCTACCATCTTTATCGACCACACCCGAGGAGATAATAAAGTTTCCAGTCTTCGGATCGGCAACAGCGTATTTAACGACGTTAGCACCGGTCATGGGATCGACGGCCTCAATTTTACCGCTCTTGGGGTCCAATATTCCGAAATTCGTGTGGACCTTCCCATCGGCAGCGACGACACCGCGCGATGTTTCAATGTGGCCATTAGGGTTGTCGAGCTTCTTATATTTCGGGTCATATTTACTGGTGATAACGACGAGCTGAACCTCTTTTCCGGGTACGGAAGCGAACGTGTCTTTGGGCTTGATAACGACGGAGAACTGTTGCCCGAGAGTAGGATCGACCAGTTTAGTATTGGGATCGATAACTCCTGAGGTCAGAAGCAAATTACCAGTTTTCGAGTCGACGCTGGCTTTCTTAACCTCCTGTTTTCCTGTCGCTTTTTCTGTTACTGTTATCTGACCGGTTGCAGGATCGACGATTCCGAATTCAGTGTGCACTTTGCCGTCATCGTCAATCGTTCCCGGAATCGAATCAACATGAGCATTGGATAGATCCAACTTCTTATTCTTGAGATCGTATTTGGATGTAATTATAACCAAATTGACATATCTTTCGGGGACACCTTTGGGAGCTAATTTGTCTACTACTGCCAATTGTTGGGCGTACGACGAATCAGGTTTACCGGTTTTTGGATCTATTACCCCAGATGTCAGTAAGAAGCTTCCCGTTTTAGGATCAATGTGTGCTTGTTTTGCTTCGCGCTTTCCGGTCTTAGGGTCAGTATAGTAAATTTTTCCATTATTGGGATCTAGAATTCCAAAGTTACAGTGTACTTTCGCATCTTTCTCGCTTATTACAGCTTGAGAAGTTTCAATAAATCCATTGGGATTGTCCAACTTCTTATTCTTGGAATCATATTTGCCGGTGATTGCCACAACTTGTACTTCCCGGCCAGGACACGTAGCGAATGTGGACGTAGGTTTATCTACAATACTATACTGCTGTCCCATTGTTGTGTCGAGTTGTCCCGTTCTTGGGTCAATAACGCCAGACAAAAGAAGAATATTGCCAGTTTTGTGATCGACTTGCGCTTGTTTTGTTTCTTGCCTCCCAGTTTTAGGGTCTGTTACTTGGATGTCACCATTTCTAGGATCGATGATACCGTATTCGGTGTATATTTTACCGTCGGAACCACTTAGCACTCCCTTGATAGAATCCACGTGAGCAAATGACGGGTCGAGCTTCTTGCTCTTCAGATCATATTTACTGGTAATAACTACCAACCTTACTTCTCTGTTTGCATTTGTAGCATCTTTCTCTACTATGCTGAACTGTTGTCCTAAAGAGGAATCAACTTTGCCCGATTTCGGATCAGTGATACCAGTCGTCACCAAAAGATTGCCAGTTTTGTAGTCAACATAAGCTTGCTTTGGTTCCTGTTTGCCTGTCTTCGGATCGAGGTAGTCAATTTTGCCACTCTTGGTGTCAATAATTCCATAATTGGAACTCACAATAAAGTCAGATGTCACGATTGCCTTGGAGACGTCTACATGACCATGAGAGGCGTCCAACTTCTTGTGTTTGCCGTCATATTTGCCAATAATCATCACCAAGTCCACCTCTCTGCCGGGCTTATCGCCGACTTGGTCCTTGGACTTTTCAACGAAACAGTACTGTTGAGCCAAGCTCGGATCGATCTTTCCAGTTTTAGGATCGATGACTCCGGTTGTGAACAGTATATGGCCGGTCTTGGAATCGACGTGACCGTTTTTGACTTCCTGCTTTCCTGTGCCCGGGTCTGTGAAAGTAATTTGCCCGGTCTTCGTGTTGATTTGCTCCTTGTCAGTTTGTATTTTTCCGGTGGCCTTGTTTATGGTACCCTTAGTGACGAGGACGGTACCGTTGGCGTCGTCGAGTTTCTTCGATTTGGGGTTGAGTTTTCCGGTGATGATAACGACCTGAATTTCGCTGTCCTTCTTCGGCGCGACGACCGGCATCACAGGCGCCGCCTCGTGGTTAGCTCTCTCGGAGTCGAGGAGCGCTAGAGTGGGATCGATGAGGGACTTGGGAGTCTTCGCCTGCTCCTTCAGAGCCGCCGACTGCACGTAATCGATGCCCGGGGTCTGGAGTTTGCTGAGGTCCTCTGGCGTTTTCCGTTTCTCGGCAGATTCCGCCACCTTCTTGTCTTCTCCGGGGGCGTAGTTGAAAGCGAGACCCGCCTTCCTCGTGCCGGGGCTCTGACTCTCGTCCAGATTTCTCTGTTTCTCATCGGATATTGGCTCCTTCTCGTAGCTGAAGGCACCCTGAATGTAGGGTTTTCGCGTCGGGCTACGCTCCGTATCCGTGTACTCGTAGGGCTTGGTGAAGCCTGGCTTGTCATCGCCCTTGGCGGGGCTCCTGTCGGCCGACTTGTCGAGATTTGAGCTGTCGTTGGAGATATCGAGCGCGGCCACCTTCGTTTTGGTCTCCTTGTGTTTGGGAGACTTGTCTCGGGGCGGCTTCTCCTTGGGTGACTTGTCTTTGGGCGACTTCTCTTTGGGAGATTTCTCGTGTTTGGGGGATTTCTCTCTCTTGCTACCGAACAACAGGAAGCCTCCCTAGCGGGATGGAAATGAAAAAGAAAAACAAAATAAGAAAAACACACAAAATTAAAAGTAACTAAAACATTCGGCGCCGGACACATAGCGTGGCCTACAGCGGAGTGCGGACCGATCGGACTATCACGTACATGTAGAGTGCATTATAAATTACAAAATGCATGTCATGCTTTGCTCTAACATGTATATTTACATGTAATATGAAAAATAATCTACCAAAAGACGTAAATGGAGTACCTACCATGTTTGCAATATTTGGGAGCGGAACTTACCTTGGACTTCTTGGGCGAGTCGGTGTTGTTCGTCACGCCAGGGTCGCTGCTGGCGTCAGTGCCTGAAAATAAATGAAATTAAATGTCTGTATCTCGGTCTATGAACCATAAAGTGTTGTTTTAATTCAAAAGGAAATTAATAGAAGAAATCAGTGATTTTTACAAAGGAACTGATAATCTTCTATATAAAAATATTCTCAACTATTTAAATGTCTGGCAACATAGAATATACTATACTGTACATATTAACATTTTTTAAATAAATGTATGTACCGTGAATACCGAAATGTATATATGTACCGTTTTCAGCGGGTTTTTGTTGTTCCGGCGTCTTCTCTTCCTTCTCCTTCTTTTTATCCGGCGAGGTGGGCATCACCTTTACCGCGCCCGCTGGTGGCTTCTGTAAATAAAAAATATATATTTCAATAGTCTATTCTATTAAATAATATCGGAACTACCAACTACGAAATTTCAAAACTACTAGCCCACCGAGTGTAAAACAGCTTCAATCTGTGCTAAAGTAGTATCATGTTATCTGTTTCATTTCTCGTGTAAACGAAAGAGAAAACATGATAATTAACACATCCTTAACAATAGCTCAGGATGGTACAATATGGACCTTAGAGTTACTTAATTACATTTATAAATTTTTATTCTAACTCGATGAGCCACTTACACATCAAGAAAATAAATACCAACAACTTGCAAAGCGTAAAACTTAAAATAAACTTAAATCAAATTAAAAATTAAATGTGTAACACACAGGAATCAGGACGCAACTAAATAAAAATCTGAAAATAAAAACGTGTGAATCTAAAGCCTACAAAAAACGTAGAAGACGTAAATAATACACAATATACTCTGGCTAGGTCGATAAAAGAATCGTATTAAATATAAGTAACGGTAAGTTATTATTATATTTTGCTGTAGCATCTTAGCCAGATTTGCGCATTATTATTGTCATATAAAAAGTGCCCAAAAATGACCGTGCAAGAGCCGCGAGGAAATGATCATTGGAATAATATAATTGATTGACTAACTTATTATAAAAAAGATACTTATTACTAAGCTCATTAAAAAGAAAAGTCCTAAAATTAAGGACCCGGGTTTCTTTGAATAGCTTATCCGTAAATTTTTATAGCTTGCATCTACCGACTATCTGTCAATCAATACGACTTATGATGATTATTCCCTCGCCGCATCACTATATGCGGTATGACACTAGTCACTATATGCGGTGATACTGGTCACTATATGCGGTGATACTGATCACTGTATGTGGTGTGTGTGGGGGTGAGCGACCTTGTCGAGGCGCTCGGCGAGGTACTCCCCCTCCAGCGAGCTGGACGACACGCTGGTGCCGCCGGACCGCCGCCGCTGGACAACACCGGACACGTCAACGACCCCGCTGACTTTTAGCTATTGACACTAAGGCCTGATTTCACTAACGTCTGTTATGGTAAGGATACATACGACACAAGACACTAAACACTCAGTATATATGGGAATGGGCGTGTTTTGACTAGCCGGCTCGGAATCGGCACGGCCCGGCGATGGGTCCCGCCGGCGCCGGGGTAGCAAGCTTCCCACCCGATGCCGGGCCGACAAATCTACATGACGTGTTGTGTACGAATTGTAGTAGTTGCCTATATGTGCGCGGAGGATAATGCGGAGTGGGGGGAAAAAGACTCGCCAGCGTAAACCGGCAAGTGGAAAAACGAAGCTCCAGCGCCGGTGCCGGGCCGGGCCGGCTAGTCAAAAAACGCCCAATGTCTGTGTGTGTGTACACTGCCGACAATTAGTTGCGACTTGCGGGTGTAGTGTGGACGCAACCGACACTACGAGTGTCAGTGTCTTTGTGTAGGTACACTTAGCGTCAGTATTAACGGCTTGTTAAAATGTCATGTCTTCTTATTCATTCATATGATATTAATTCGAGCATTAACTTTAACGTTTGTGAAATTGGGCCTAAAGCTACAAGGATCTATCTACACGTTACAAGACACAGATCAAAATCCGCAAGTCAGTTAGGTAAATGTGCCTTGGCCAAAATTGGAACTATTGCTGTTTGAAGTAAACTGTCCCTTGTATTATTCAAGTGGCAAGAAATTCTTGTAACAATGCAGTGAATGTCTTGTTGGTAGATTTTTGTTAATCGTGGCAATAGCTATGAAGTCAACAATAGGGTCTTGTACCTCAGTTTACAATGAACGAGAAATGTTTAAGATATACGCTGAATAGCATCCATTTTTTCGTACAAAAATATGTAACATATATTTGTTATGTTTTCTTCAATTTATTAAGACATTATTTAGTAACATACTTTCCAACGTACAACAAAATTACATGCAGATAGTAAGTAAACAAAGTAATATAAATATCTACTTAAATGACATCATAATGATTCGTGTTAGCTAATGACAAAACAATTATTATTATTTTTCTAAATTCTAAGAAGTCCTATGAAAACAATGATCTGTTTATTTTACAAAATAGATTAATACATGATAGTAAATATTATTAGGACTACAGTCTCAACAATAATACAATGAATTTAGGAGCTTTGATGTCTTTACTAAGAAATTGATAAAAAGGCCGACGACGGACTTATGTAATTTCAAATTTGATCTGGTTTTGTCAAGCCCAGACTCTGTCAACATTGATTTGACATAACTCGACCAAATATTATAGGTCTGCTTTTGCTTATATATAAATTTCTGTCATGATGCAGCTAAATTTTTAATCTACATTACATTTATTTATTGGGTATCATTTTCAGTAATAACTCTGTAAAGATCCATTTTATTCAAACAACAAAATAACATGACTGTTAGGGTGAATTGCACCAGAAGCGTAGTTAAAGTTAAGGTTATCGTCAAATATGG
>DWTA01000350.1:0-11203 GCA_018236805.1 Plebejus anna | reverse complement strand
TCACACGAGCGTAATTTTGTGAGTTGTCATTTGTATGAAAAGAAATTCTGCCCGGTAGAAATTCTGCGGCTCACGACTCACAACTTACGCTCGTTTGGCGTCACCCTTAACATAACATAATCTAAGCGTTAACTGAAGTAAAAGGGTCACTATAGTCCATAACTCCGAGTGGCAGGTCAGGCGGCGCTACACGGGCCGGGGTGTCGTACCAGATAGTGCATTTACAGTGTCAACTTGCCACAACGCAACGTCACGCTCTTTGCAAACGCACTCCTGGCACGATCCCCAACACGTAATTTCACGTGTGACGTCACTATTGTCTATGGTTCGATTTCACATACGTACTGTCTATTTATTGTTTAATCTCACTATTCACTACGGAACGTCTTTGCCGTTTTCACTATAGTAACTAGCGTATACTAGTGTTAGTAAGAAAAGTTAGTAGAGGCTATAGTTAGTATTCTAGAGCCACTGTTAGTAGAATGTACCTGTTAGTAGTTACTATTAGTATTCGCAATGAAAGTTAGTAGGGGGCATGTCACGTAGTTGTCACTACAAGTGTTAGCTACCTAATTAGTATTTAGTAGGCGCGCTAGCTGTCTTAATTGATCTGTGGTTATGAATAATAAATGTAGCCTTCAAGGCTGTGATATACTATTTATTATACTATCGGTTTATGCATACTATACATATATAACAGCGCCTAAATTATTATTTATTATGTATATAACGCTTATTAAAATTCACCCAAAACGTGTGCGTTACGTAAATATTATTCCGAAAGAAAGTTGGTGAAAGTAAGAAAAAGGTAACGATACAACATGACATGTAGTTTTCACTCAAGATTTACTTTCCAGCGGTACAATATGTTTTAAACATATTTTACGTTATTACTATTATTTTTATAAAAGTTTGATACATATTTCGAAAATGCTGAAGAATGTTACAAAACGCGTTTTGAATTAGATTGTTAGCTTAATGTAGATTACTTCTTGTCTTTTTAAAGCATATATATATATTTTAATCAATTGCAGTCTACTGAGTATTTTTGAAAATAATATTTAGGTAAGTGTTTTAAGTTATTACTTATTAAACTTTAAAGATATTTATAGTAAATTCATGTTTTAGTCCTGGTACCATTCTTTGTATTTTATGTAAGTTATCGAAAACAAACGACGAAGGTATTATTTTTTAGTCCACAAAAAAATTTTGTTTAATTATTTTAGGGTAGTAATTACTTAGGTATGTATTTGCATATTTCTTTGAAAATGTTGTTAAAGTCGGTTGAACAATCTGCAGTAAGTTATGACGAATAAGACCGTTCTTATTAAAAAAATACGAAGCAGGTAAACTCTATGGCTTTTGTTTTTTTTTAAACCTTAGAATTTTGAAACTATCAAGTTCTAATTTTGAATCTAAATTCTCAAACGCTGTACTCTGTTACTTCTTCATTTTATTTCGTATTAATAGGTGTTGTTTTGCGCGATAGTATCGTATATTACAGTCAATTGTTCGTAATGAGTGTCGATAGAGTCGAGAGTCGCGTGTCTCGCGGGAGAGACAAAGGTGAACGCAAGTGGGACACGCCGGCCTTGCGCGCGCTGACATAGCCCTCCATCCGATATTGTGGGATGAATAAAATTGCATTTAATGCTACACGTGTATAAAGGATTCACGTCACGTCAATTAATCATATTATACGATCGTTTACGTCTACATTTTTTTCTTTTTAAGGTAACAAACGGCCGCACTCAAAGGCATTTAATGATTACATCGAAAAAATGAAGATTTTGTCATAAACTATAGTTTAGACTTCAGCTGTAAGTCTTCGTTGTTTGCCTGTCCGTCTGTCGTTTATCAGGCAGCAAAACCGCGGTAGCTAGGCAATTGTAATATTAAAAAAGTAGAGAATGGCCACAGCTCGTATTTGGCCGGGCTTATTTTTTAATTTTGCACCGTTTACAACAATTTTACTTGAATTAACCTTTACGGGGTGAGTCAGTGGGTATTTTTAAAAGCATGACATTATTGGTGGTAACTGCAAATAGCTGCAAGACTAACTGCCGCCTACATGTTGCACTCAGTGCATACTGACGTAATACGCATCCATCCTGTTTTTCACATTTAATATGCGAGCTCTGTCTGTCTGTCTGTTACTGGACAAAGGTATTTAGAAGTAGTTTTTGCGTTATTATGAAGATTTAGAAAATCACATTATGTGATTATTTTTTGTTTATGTAACGAGTTTGTAGAGATAACTCTACATTTGTTAATTGATTAAGTACATTCTTATCTATTTTGCTATTTAATTGATTAATTAGTGTACATAGAGTTGGTTAGAAAGATTAGATAAGGATTTCTGAGTAACGTATGTTTATGTTAAAAAATGAAATGATATGGCACTTTTTATAGTTGGTGAATTGTAGAGAAAATTGTCAAACTGGTAAGTTCAAGTGAAATTTAAATCTTCTGTAAAACATCGCAACGGAAAGTTTTTAAACATTTTCAAAAGATAATCTATCAAGGTGATTGCAATGATTTTATTCTAAACAGCGTCGATATACGTATTATAATGGCGGTAAAGTAGGGCAAACGATTGTCGGTTCACAGGCGCTGGCGGCCGGCTAGATAAGCTGCATTGTGCAATTGAGCATGGCACATGGGAGCCGACGTGTAGAGCGGCGCGTCCTTGAGCACATGGGCGAGCGGAGCCTGCCGAGTGCCGCCCCCGACCCGCCGCCCGGCCCCCCGGCCTGCCAACTACCGGCTGTAGAATGTCACTGCATTAGCGCGGCCCGCTCTATGAATTATTGAGCACCATACTTATACTATCTAAGCGCGGAAGACTCCGCACTCCGCCGAACACTTTCCCTTTAAACTACGTGAACTTGACACGGTACGTACGTGAGTTTCATACGAGAGGTCGGTGGTAATTTTCTATGACGTCCCCGGAGTCGTAATGTTAATAGCTTATGTTAATATTTTTTATTTCGTTGCGAGTTCAATCGTTCGAACCAGTTTGACATCTTTCCGCATGAAACCTGAAATGTTTTCCGACGGGTGCTAGAAGAGTCGGATGCGATAGCGGATGGACATGCACAAGCTTTAATTAGTGATAATGGAGGTGCAGCGGGTGCACGTGATAGCGCGGCGCAGCGCTGCACGTGTCGGGCTAAGTGCGCACACCGCGCACGGATATAGCCGGCGGCGGCCACTCGCGGCCGCTCCTCTAATTATCTAGTTTAAAATAATCCCGCAGTAGGCGTATACTTGCGCAACACTAAATTTCAGAGTTCTAGAAGCGACACTGACACGACACTGGGCACTTCACTCCGCGGAGCGTGCAAAGTCGGCGCGCGCGGCCGCAGCACTGCGACGCGTTCCACTTTTCCTTCCGGCGGCGTGCGAGCGGTCGCGAGTTGGCATCGGCACGCCTTGCATAACCGGCGGTTTCGCAAAGCGGTCGGTGCAGCTCGCCGGCTTGAAATACGCGCCCCTCTGCCGGCGGGCCGCTCCGGCTCCGGCGGGCCGGTCCCCGACCCGCCTGAAGCCTCTCCATCTCCGCCCGGTTTCACGGCGACGACTTTCGCCTCCGTGCGATCTCACTTTCGTTATTAACACATCGACGCATTGTGTTTCTTTACTTCTGCGTGCACGCGGGGGAGGGGGTCGCGATTGTTCGCTCTTTTCCACGCGCCATCGTGCAATCTGCCCCTACCGCTATAATATGTCACCGGGGCCGATTTTTTCCCGAACGCTGCTGCATCAAGGTGCGCCGAGGTAAAAACGAATCGGAGTTTATTCTGGGTACTTGTAAACGTTTACCGTGCGTAAGGCTCATATGTCGGTTATAATAATGTCGCCGCGGGCCTCGAGCGTCAAAAATAGATGCTCCATTTCGACGGCCAACTCGCCCCGATAAACGAAATCATATCCGAAACACTTCTATTTTATAGATACGGCGGGACGCTCGACTGCGAATTCTATCGAAACAAAAACAACGATGTTTGTGTTGTGTTTTTCTAGTGAAAACTTTAAGTCATTCTACTAGTTTTTATTATTCGTAGCATTCTATACCCTATGTACGATCTCTCGTGTCCTCAGGTGTACTAACATAAATCTCGGCTATTATTTTCTTGAGTTTCTAGAATATGTACGCATCACGCAAGTGAGTTTAGTCATTTGCGATGGCATGTATTGTAGTGTCGACCTCGGGCCGCGGGCGGGCGTACTAGTTGGCTGGTGAACTAATAAAATAATATTTGAGCGTTTCGCGAGTTTACGTCGTAGAGCTCGTCGGAGCTCAAGGCCGGCTGACTCACGCGAGTATCCCGGCATAGATCACTCCGCTGACACGTGTGTGCCTGCACTTTACATACGCAAACACCATTATGACTTCTTGTTTTCTATCTACGCGATAACGAATCGAATAGATCTTGGCTTCTGGTCTCCAGTATGAGCCTAGCTTACGAAATTATTGCGGCATTAATAACTGCGGCCGAATATATAGAAATTAAAAAAGTAATTAAAATCTTTTAAAGTATGTATGTTTATGTTTTGTATACAACGCCATGTAACGCCTAGTTTTATTATGTCAAAGGTGAGCTGCTAACAGTTGCCAAATCGTTAGGAATGCCAGCCACAATGTCTACTTAAGAGCCGACTGAAACCACAAGTACTGGTGACCACATTTTGGCCACTGCAGCTGCGCCGCGGTCGTGACACATCCAATAATCTCTCATTTTATTACGCCCTGAACACTGTTATTACCGCATTATACATTCAGGTTACTTAGGTAGTTAAATTTATTGCCTGTAGCCTAGAGCTCCTCTTGGTTTTGTTTTGACATGGGAACATGGTACTAGATAGTATCCTTGTTTATGCGACAAGAACTTTGTTGACATTGAGTTTAAGTTAACGAAAACGAGACTATAGAGCATAATATTGAGGACATAGGACATAACAAGAAAATTAATTTGTTATTGTTAAAATGCGAAAGTGTGCCTGCTTGTTATTTCTTTACGTTTTAATAGCTTAGCTGATTTTAATTAAATTCAGTATGGAGTATATAGAGATATTTTGATTCCCGAAAAAAGGACACACCTATCTTCTTAATTCAACAATCCATATGTTGCAGTAGATACTGCAACATATGGATTCTAGTTGAATTAATTACATACAGCCAAACATTTCAAGTCAAAACGTCACAAATAAATATTATTTATGGCTACATTAGAGTTAGAAAGTCATAATGATTTCAAATCTTATTTTCAGCATCAAATAAAGAAAAACACTTTTAGTAACGTAAAAGTGAACGTATGACGTTCACAGTTTCGTTTGTAATTAGTGTGACGACATTTTGGGGATTGTAATTTGGTTGGAGCGGCTGAAAGGTGTATTTTAAGATTGCTGGGTTTGTGATCAGCTGGCTCGGGACTGACCAGTTATCTTCGAAATAAATTTCAAAGTTTACGTATACGACAAGTATTTTACTGTCGCACTCAGAGTGGAACATTAATTACTTAAATGTAATTATTTCAAAATTTTGACTTAAGCCCTACAAGCCCCATATATTTTCTGAAAAAATCTTCAGTAAATTGAAGGTTAATCATAATTAAATGTCTCTAGAGTACGGCGGTTAGATGATAACGATTTAGCTAACCGAAAATTTTCAATAAAAACGAGTTTATTAAATTAATACAATTATCTTCTACTGTTGGTAATATTATGACAATAATTGTATTTTTTTGTAGAGCGCAGCGTTTGTGAGGTTACGACTTACGAGCAAATTGTCTACGTACCTACACTAGACAATGATATTGAAATTTCCTACAATATACGTCTACGTATTCCATATTATACGTAAATAGAAATAAGAATCTTACGTCTATAATAACCATCGTAAGATTCTTTTATTTCGTCTGTACGTAAGATTAAGACAGTATTCGTATTTAAAGTAAATTATGAACAAAACAATTTTTGCTTTAAGATGGAAAAATATATAGTTTAATGCCATATCACAAGTTAAAATCTATACCTAATATGTATTATTTGAACTAATTAATAATAACTTGGTACTACTAATATATTATATTCTGTGCTATAACATAATCATTAATCGGGGTTTCATGGATTCGGTGTGAAGCGAACCACCGAGTCCTTCTCACCGGAACCCACCGGTGAGCGGTGATTACGATATATCGATTTAATTGCTCGAACATCCGCACTGCCTTACAACTACACGATAAAGGAGGTTTTATGTTGCCAAATACCAATAGAAAGTGATAATTAACTAGAAGTTAATTGAAATTAACGCATTTTGTTTTTTTGTAGAGTTTGTAGAGCTAGAGCTCTATAATATTATGTAGACATATTTCGGACAAAAATGTCTTTTTCTAGGACTTAAAGTACATCTTCGATCTACAAAATTCTATCAAAGGCGGCTTTCTCGTTTGAACATGAAGAGGCTACAGAAGTACAGATATAAACACTTTCACATTTATAACAATATTAGAACGGAAATACTCATGATTAGAAAAATAAAACTTCTTGAAAATGGAAAACCCTCATATTACTTCTATATCTATAAAATATAATTGCTTGACGATCGTAAAACATAATGCATTGCTGCATTTGTTTACGTCATACTGATTCATAAATGCTATAATATAGATAATACATGACACAACTAATGTTGAGGAAAAACACTAGCCGCTTCTAAAACTTGTTTATCAATCAGAATATTTATAACTTTAAAAACCGGTATAATCTTTTTACTTTCTCCACGACACGTTTTGACGAAACTCATGTTTATTCAATAAAGATGCTTATGGCATAGGAGTTATGGATGAGAGTTGAAGACCTAACCTACCTCATCAAAGCCTAATTGCCTAGGCAATAAGGACGTGATCATTGAATGCCTATTGATGACCTAATGGTGATGTAGGAAGACGACTTCCTGATTACTCAGAAGTCAGAATGGTGAGTGGAGTTGGCAGACTTCCCAAGGACGCTGCAAAGGACTACTGGTCAAGGTCGGCCATAGAACATTATTAATTAGATTAGAATAAGATATAGAAGATATCGATACCGGAAATTTCAACTGACGTAAAGGACATAAGGGCGAAAACGAGTTATACAGGGTGCAATTAAACCTTCCTGCCAAATTTTGATATATTGATTATTGATCCTTATTAAAAATAAAAATGTTAATATAGTTTAAAACTCATTTTCGTCAAAATGTATTTTACGACCATTGCCGAAATCGATATACAAGAAGAAAAGCAATAACAGAACGTGACTATTGGTGCAATTTTCAGAGTTTGTAGCAGAGTAATTAATATCATTTTGAGGAGCTTTTTACTTAATAAAATATCATATTTAAGATAACAATTCAAATTAATTTAAAGAAATAGGTAAAATATATAAATATATCACATAAAACTACTACTCTACAAGTGATTAAACATTACAAAACGTTTTCTAAGTTATAAAAACGTGCTATTATTTCTATTTGCGCTGAGAAACATAATATATTATTTGTAATATAAAACTGTGCGTATAAATCGTATAATACTGTCGTGGCCTGAGAACTAGAGGCATTCCACAGGTGGGCTGGCAAAGACTCGCTGTTACGACATTCGTACGTGCAATTGAACGAATAATATTCATTGTAGCCGCAGCGCAGCTAATGATACTAAATTGTAGATAATTTTAGATCTATTGACTTTACGTTGATTAATGTTTTGGTATAATTTTGTTATTATGTTACGCAAAAGTGTAACACAAATTTTGAGTAAAAGCAAATTTTACTAATATTGGAAAAGTGTTAGTACTTTAAGGCTATAATTATAATATTATTTACTCTACATCATTAGCAGATTCTCATAGGTATTAGGTATGTATGTATTAGAAAGTTATTGTTAAAACCCCGTCTTCTTGTTGGCTCATGATGGACCAATACATAAGCTATTACAAGAGACATATTCTTCTATTATTGCCCATATAGGCGTCGATTGTTATAGTTTAGTTTTGCAAACATGAAGGCAAAAATGTGCAAAGGTGCGAAATGCTATAGGTAATTTTAACGTTTCGACAACTACTTATGAGCATTACAGTTACTTCTACACTTAATTTCCACAATTACAACAGTCTAATTGGATTTCGTTTACGAAAATGTATAAAAACATCGCGTGTTGAGTCCTGAGGCGTGTCGTGTCCGTTACGACATTTAGAAAGTCGAGCCACGGCCGACGGTCCCGTGGCGAAAGTCTTATCGTACCCGCTACGTGAGCACTTTCGTTGTCGTTACACATCATTTCGTCATCATCAGGACGTATGATGCAAAGACCTTTAACGAAACTTCTTGAAAAAATATTGTAAGAAGGTAGAGTCAGGTGAAAGTTATTGCAAGTGGTGCATGCAAAGGACGGATTAAAACTCAAAAAGAAAAAGGTTTGTTTGACTCTATGATAAACCAAAAAATTTGTAATCGAAAATGGAGCTATCATGTAAAGCCCTAGTTTAAAATTTAGGTCACCATATTGTAATGCAGAAAACCAATAATATCCGGAACCTCTGAATTCGCTGAAAAGCTTCGATACCAGGAAATTCAAGGTGAAGCCTAGGGACCGGGCGCACCTGCGCGGTTTAACCTGCCCGCCCTCCCCCCGCCCTGCACCCCGTGCCCCGCGCCCGCCCCAGCCGTCCGACCTTCACGCCTGCATCCTTGGAGGCCTGCCAACTGCAGCATAACTCCAATACACTAACCTCATAACATCCTAAATTACAGCCAACAAATTTAGCTTTGTCTAATGCGATACATTTTAATCGGGAATTAGAAATAACGTTTTAGGAAAATTTCGATAACATACCCAATACAATATGACCTTTTGGAACTAAAAATACATATATTGTATAATAGGTTTGACAGTAAATAAAGGTTTGTGTTATAAAATAACTTACCTACTTGCTTGGACTAATTTTGCAGTCATTAGAATGTGCATTCCATATGGTTAGCAACTATAAGTATTTACAATTTTATGCAAAATTTAATTCTCTAGATTCTTTATTTCTGTATAAGCTACTATTCTCGATACAGTGCAATACACACTTTTTATCATAGGTATTTATGCCTGATAGATCACTGTAGATGCAACAGGTTGTCAATTACAATTCAGTATTCAGGACGGTGTCCTCAATTCGAACTAGAATTAGTCGCTCTACATATTATTGCATTCGATAAAATCGATAGTAAAACATAGTTGTTTGGACATTACCTTCATCAAAAATGGCCGTATTTGAATACTGATTATCATGATAGTCAAGTAAACAATACAATTCTGTATTAACGAGGCTCCTTATGTTAATTAGTGCAGTGCCTTGGAGCATCCTACGCACAGTACCTCACGGTGACACGTATATCGCACGTTAATGCAACAGCGTTACATCGGAATGTGAGCGGTGAAAGTATAAGCCGCGTCCGCAGAAAAAGTGTTTTCCACGCGGTTTCACCTCGCAACAGGTGGCTCCACTTCCCTCGAGGTATACGATTAAAAAAAAATGAAAGAATATTATAGAACACACGATAAAAACAATGGCAGAATGCACGGTAACTTGCGGAGGGAGCGGAGGCGCGCGCGCTATCAGAGGCGCGCGGAGTGACTGTGGTCGTGTGGCTGCACCGAAATAACTGCTCACTGCAGCCCGGCCGCTCGATGTAACCCCCCCGCCTCCCTCCCGCGTCACCGGGGGGTGCAGGGTAGGGCCTGCCCCTCCGCACCACCCCCAGGTCATGGATGCAGGTCGCCATGGAGATGGAGTCCGGGTGCGGGCCTCTATCGATCCAACTGTTGCTTCAGATCCTGGATGCCCTTGACTTCCGGCATTTCCACGTATGCACTAGAGGGTTGTGCAAAAGCTTGGTAGGTACTTGTTGCTTTAGAATTTAGATCCATCATCAGAAGCGAAAGGAAATGTCAGAAAAAGAGAATTTACTCGGCGTTTGTGTTGATTAATTTATATTACATTTGTTGTTAATTGAATTATGAATACAACTTTCAAAAATAATCTATCTTGCGACATGCCCTACATTCGACAATAATATAATGCGTTATCTACTTTGATCATCTTTTGGTAATTGGTATCGTTTTCAGGCGAACGAAATTTTCAGGTCGACGGACGACGACATACCAAACTTCGATTAACAGAAGTGGTCGCTGCTTTTCTATGTAATTATTCTTTTCGCCTTGATTATATACTCGTATATAATCAAAGCAAAATAATCAAAGAATTTTGGAATCAATCTATTGTACTATGAGCGAGCAAACGTGAATATAGTTGTATATGGACTTAGGTATTTGCGTTTCACATCTTGCTTTACAAGGCAGAGCGGACTTGGAGGCTATTTACTCAATGGTCAACAAATACATAACAAGAAATGCTAAGTAACAGGTTTTTATCTGAATATGTAATAAGTAATAAGTCTTAGTAACATTATTGTAATTGAAATAAAATTTTGTAAGAAAACCTACCTTAAATCAGGTAAGTTATTACGAATTCCAATAAATCAAAAGATTTTTATCGTGTGCGAAGTACATGCCATGATGCATAATATGCGTAGAAGAGTGGGTCAGCTAAACGGCTAGAATGTTAGATCCCACCAAAAACATTTCATGTAATATGTTGCCAAGATGACCACAATATAAGGTTTGCCCTGTGAAAAAGATACCAGATCTAATATAGAGCCAAGACTCTGAAATCTGAATCTACACGGCCTAACTCTACAGACCCTAACTTCAACAAATTCTACATATCAGGAAACACGCCGTTTCGTTACCGTCGTGGAGGTGATGCGAATAATAATATTAGGTATGTATTTAGTTTCTGATCTGAAGAAAGTAATGAAAGAGCCAATAGCAACAGCGCTTCGCTTGGATCTTCTTGGCTGGGGTACTACCGTTCCCCCAGATAAATAATTGTATCAAATAAATAAATAATACCTAAAGCATCACATAAGTTCTTTAAATGCTCAAAAATTACATAGAGAAGCTCATCAAAGTATGATATTATTGTATCATAAAGCTCATAATATATTTACCGTAAAAATGAAACAAAGTTAAAATAAATTATATTATGTCTCTATTATCCCCCTTAAGAGCGTTTACGCCTTTCACGCTCAATTTCGCTTAAAACTGTACTTTTC
>DWTA01000349.1:0-11208 GCA_018236805.1 Plebejus anna | reverse complement strand
CGGGGCCAGACTGACGTGGTATGAAGCGTCCATAGATATTATTGTTATTATAATTTAAAAAAAATGTGGGATAGTACACAAATGCTTAACAGCGACCATTTTAATTCCCACAATTAGTGAAGTCACTTAACTTGCCTCAGATTCTTCGTTATTCTTCCTACTACAACGTACATACCTACCCACCACCATACTTATACCCCATAATATTATTGTGAAGTATGGTGGTGGTCTGGGTCACCACAACCCAAATTCCCAATATTAGTAGTAGTTAATTTTCTTTAAAATATAAAATATGCAATGGGAGCCACTCAAATTTGAGCATTGTAGCCTGTACAGTTATATCTATCATATAGGTACGTAACATAGATGAATACTTACGTTCGTGGTGAAATTAGTCTTTGAATAATATAAAATGGTCTTTATATCTTTGAAAATACCAAATATATTATAGTAAAAAGACGTAAGCTTGTAACAGTAACCTTAATAATTTATGTGTCACCTATCGCCATTTTTTGTATAAAAAAGCATTTTGAAAATGGCCGCAACTGATGTTTTAAAATTTTAATAATTAAGTAATCATATTTGAAAAAAATGTATTAGAATTTTATACCTTAGTAAGATTCAAGATGACCCATTGGGTAAGTAATAAGTATGTTTTATACAAGTGGTGTGTGTGTATTTAATATAAATTTTATTTGTTTCAGCTCCCACTTTTTCAAAAGTGTCACAAGTCACCGTCAATTTGAAAACTGGTGGCAACAGACTGAAAATCGACTTTTCTAATTACATCACTTCGGTCTTGCAATCTTTAAATAAATCTATTTAATGGGCAAACTTTTTTAAATTAAGTAATCGATATTTGCTACAATACTCACCTCTATCTGCTACCCATACAATATTTTGTCTGAAAAACATCCATCTCATAAATCGGGAACGCTCATTTCATAAAATCTGATATAACAGCTGAAAAATAAAATATTATATAAGGTACAAATTAAGACATAGCTGATAAAATCGTAAATTTATTATTAGTCCAGCGGAACTATCATACACCATTGAGTCCAATTTGTTTTTGTAACAGAAAATAAATAGGTACTTATCTTACGCTTTTAACTTTTAAGATACAAAATATAATTCATCCATTTTAGCTTTCATAAAAAGGTTACTGGACATAATATTACGTAAATACTAATTATTTTGTTTTAATTAAAATTTATTGCTTAATTTACTCGTGAGGTATACTTATACCCCCTACTACACGACATTCTAAGACGACCATACTGTGACTGATCTACCGCTCTTCCCATTTAACTATTTTAAATCCTGCACTCAGTCTTAAAACATTTGGCTCGTATGAGTTGATGTAAGTTAACTTATCATTTTATAACATAATTAGTTTATAGCTTAAATTAAACAATAAAATTTTACAGGTAAGTACAATATTTACAAGATAACGCGAGATATATAATAATAATGCATATTACAATATTGTTATAAAATTGTTTTAAAAAAGTCTATCATTGCTAATATAATTATCACCTTGATCACATTATTTGTTATGTGGAAGGGTTACGCTAATACTAACTTATATACAACTAATGTCTATCATTTTTCCAATTACCTCTATCGTTGTAGTTTTTTCTGTCTCTATTCCCCCTGCCGGAGCTGCCGCGATTCCACCTGTCGTTGCCCCGCCCGCGATGTCCGCCTCGATTGGGGAATCTTTGGAAATTCGGATCGCTATCCATAAAATTAGTATAATCTGGATTGAAGCCAACGTTGCCGAAATTAGGTGCCCCAAAGTTGTTATTACCGAAATTATGTGGCATGTTCGGTGATATTCCCAATAGTCCAGGGGTGGGACCACCTCTCGGATCGCCCCTGGGATCGCCTCGGGGGTCTTGAAGTTGATGATTGAATCCGGGTGGCATTCCCACGTTCATGTTCAAGTTACCCGCTCCACCCATCCCCAATGGCACGTTCATCAAATTCATGTTAGGTTCCATTTGGCCCGGTGGTGGCATATTGCTGTTCATGCCGAAAGGCAGCGGACTGAAACCGACTGGAGTTTTTAAAAGAGCTTCCTTGGGTTTCGGTAGAGATGTGAATTCGCCGTTCTCATTTAAAGAAACATTTAAATTGCTGAATATAGAGCATAAAATGGTATTGCTCTGAATAGCCGTCAAGTCGAACTTTTTTCCTAATAATTTTTCCTGTTGATACTGTTTTATCATTTGAGTCACTGGCGCCAAATGTTGATTCACGAATATCTTTTGAGTCGAACTTAAGTCTTTGTACCAGTTTGAATTTTGAAGTATAGTCTGAAGATCGAGCGAATTAGATTTGTGGTCTTGACTAATAATATCGACTGAATCTTTATGTTTTCTCCGAGGATCGACACGCGGCGCGACACTCGGTGTCTGTAATGACTTTTCACTGTCACTATTTGATTCTTCAGTAGATAATCTAAATACTTTTCTAAGTCTTGGATCTGATAAGGCCTGTGATTTGGCGGTACTATTTCTAATATCAGTGTAGTCAGGTCTCGGAATATGAATAGTTACCAATTTGTATGGAATCGGGGGATGATTATTAATCGAACCATTTATTTCCGATGCAGGAGTATAATTTGGAAGAGGTTTAAAAGGTAACCCTAAGCGGAAATCTATGTCACCGCTACTACCTTGTCTCAAGTCAGTGTCACCAAAATTTGCTAAATTAAAATCTGTTTGACGTAAGTCGACGTCAGTGCGTCTGCGCCCATCGGTAGGCTCACCATCAATACACTCATAAATAGATATTCGCGGTTTTTTAGAAACAGTTTTGTTGGGCTCGCTTGTCTTAGGTGGAGATTTTCTAGAACGAGGGTCTCTCGAAACTGGTTGTTGAGTGTCGTTGTTTGAAACAGGGGCGTTTTCATGTAAATTGTTTTTCATAGTGTTTAATAATTTCGTCACTTCCTCACTGATATCAATTTTTGACAAATCTCCGAGCTTATTTAATACAGCAGAAGGTTCTATAACTGAGGGTTTGGGTTGTTCTACGATTGTAGATACGTTATCTTTTGCTTTTTGTGGTGAAAGGAGAGGCGAACTTTTCTTGCTACCCTTCTCTTCATCGCTTGAATACCATTTTTCATCTATCAACAAATTATTATCTTCATCATCTGTTGTAGATAATCTTTGTCTCTTTCCAGGATTTTTGAATATCGGTTCAGGCTGAAGGAACCTTATATCGGTATCACCTTCAGTAGACAACGGAGCGTCTACGATAGCTGGCTTTATCGTTCTTGAGTCATCTTCATGGAATGGCAATACTCTATGGTCTACGTCTTTCACTTCATTGGATATCGCTTTATCGTTTTCAAAAGTCTCATTCATATCGATGTTTTCTTTATCTTTTGTAGCAAACTTTAAAGCATCTTTGGTGTATTGATCAATATCGATCATATCTTTATTCGGTCCTGGGTCCTTATCAGTTTGATTAGACGAGCTTTCTACGCCACGAGCTAGACTTTGTTGAAATCTCATATCTACGTCTTGACCAGGCATTTGCGATGGAACTGGTAAACTATTAATTACTGGAACTGTAGGTGGCACTCTTAAATCTAAATCTTTTGTGACAGTAGATCCTATGAATTGGGGCTGTTGATCAACATTATTAATTAAGCCTAATTTTTGTATGCTCATAGTATTAAGTTGTATTTCTGTGATTTGCCTCAAGGAAATACCTATACTGTTTAACTGTAATACTGTCAATTGTCCTAGTTGATCAAGATTCTCAATTCCCATTTTGGTGAGGTCAGATATCTGACGAGGTGATAATACACCCGTAAGATTTTTAATGTTTAACACATTGGCAGAACCGACATTCGTTGGAGAAGAGCTGACATGATTACTTTGGTTTGTAGTATCATTTTGCCAACGCGACTGTCGAACTTTTGTGGAAGACCTATTATTCTTTTCATGATTAAATTGATTACCTTGCATTGTATCCGAATTATTCAGCGGGTTGGGTATATTCAAATCGAAGAGAGATGGAATATTCTTCCCGTAGGTATCTGAGTTATCTGAAAATTGTTGCATTAATTTCAATTGAGTTGTTTGAATCATTTTTAAAGCTCCATCCCTATTCAACCTAGGAAAGTCTCCTAATATTTCTTTGGGGGCTGATTCTATGTGTTTCAGTAATATATTTTTAAGACTGTCATTCAAGGGCTTTCCGTGTGCAAATTTACATTCATCTTTATAAAGACAAGGAAGCCCAGTATGATAATATTTACATGGAAAATCTGAGTGCATATACAGGCATTTATCCCTTTTAGCACAACAGTCCATTAAATAAAATTTGCATAATTCCATCTTTCGCGGAGGCTCTGCATCATGAGATAACGTACAATCATCACCTTTATGACATTTTCCCTGCATAAAATATACGCATACTCCGTCCGGATCTTGCATTGGATGATTTCCTCGTCTCCTATCATTTTTATTTTTGTGTCGCTGTTGAAACTTTTGTCGTTTCTTACGTTGCATTTGGGGCTCTCTGCTATCAGAATGACTACTGTCAGATTCATAAGAGTCCTTCTCATCTTCTGCAAACATTTCATTTGTAGCTGTATGTACTGGTGATGCTCCTCTTACGCACATCATTTCATTTTCATCCATTTCATCAGATGCGTCTTGTTTTTTACGTTTCTTGTTTGCACCATCATTTCCGTCATGTTTCTTTCTCTTTTTATGTTTACGTCGGTCGTCAACATCATTATCTTGCATTTCATCGTCATTATTTTTGTTCATTGCCTTTCTGATAGCTCTTTCTATATTCCCCGCAAAATCATCTTCGTTAGAATGTTTCCGATTTTTCTTGCTTTTGTCTTTCTTTTGATCCCCTTTATTGGATTTTGATTTCTTCTTCTTGCCTGATTTTGAATAGTAAAATTCCTGAATTCCAGGCTTTTCTTCAAATTGATTGGCTGTAGTAATATTCTCCGATTTATCATTTTTGGTATCTTTTCTTTCATCATTGTCATCACCATCACTTTCGATTTCCCCGTCCTCCAAATCTTCGATATTCGTTTCTGGAACCGCCATTGCATGCACCTCTCTGAAATTCATAAAAGTAAAACAGATAAATAAATTAAGATTCCCTGTCGTGAAAATAATTTTATATATGTAGTATGATATAGATGTTTTTAAACATTAATTAAGTATTTTAATATATTATGAACTTATAATTTTTAATAATTAGTTAACAGATGAAAATCAGATCCAAATATTACGCTCATGAATGATAAAACATGATAATAGATGTAAACCTAAATATACTCAAAACACATACAATGCCAATAAGAAATGTTGTATATCATTATTTTAACATTCTATGATTTATGTTATCATTGTATCGATAACTATTTACGACAACTTATTATTATAATTAAATAGTTATGTTATCAACCTAATTTAAATTAAAAACAATTGATGTTGTTAAAGTGAACCTAATTATTTTTATCTTTGTGACCCTAATAATAATACTTTTCAAATTTTTAAGCAAGACTACCCATACGCAGCTCTACCTATATTTGTTACAGTTTCCTTTACAATTTTATGTTTAATGAAACGTAACATAAAAAAAATCTTCCGGAACTCTCGCGTAAAATATAGGTATTTTCCGCGAAATTTCCGTATTACAAAAAGTAATAACTTTAACTTTGCTTTTAATTCTTTATGAAGATGAAGACCATCTTGTGTGAAAAGAACGTTTTACATAAACAGTAAACTGCATTAAGTTTTACTTAAATATTCGAATAATGCTTTGTAAATTAAAATGATTAGATATTTATTCCAAAACGCTTTGCTTCTTGCAAATTGCAATTATTGATTTTATGAAAACGTTAACTAAGTATATTTAACCATAACAATGTGTTAAAGGACATAAAGATTTTAAGCTTTACTAGTAAATAAAACTGGCTGATATAAGGAAAAGCCTCGTGCTTCTTCTAATTTACGGCACTTTTAGGGTTCCATAATCAAACTGTAAAGGGCAAAAACGGGGCCATATAAAAGATAATAATATGTTGTACTTCGTCCGTCCGTCACGCGCCGTATAAAAAACCGCCATAGCCGCTAGAGAGTTGAAATTTTCACAAATTAGGAAGGTATATAATTATAATGTATACCTATATAGGTATTTATGTTGCCGCTATAAAAACGAATATACTAAAAATAAAATAATTATTTAACGTGAGTTTTGCCTATCTCAATAAATTGTTACGGAAAACTATTGCGTGAGTGCGCTCGCGCTTGGCCGAATTTTCTCGTTTTTTTGAACGTACATGTACCTTTTAATGTTATTTAACAAGAAGCGCAATTTTTTAAAGAAAATTTCTACACTTACAATTTGTAGTATCTTGAAAGAAATTGAGTAATAACTAAATAATTATAATATTAATATCATCTGTTAATAGTAATTCGCTGTTTGCAAATTTTTATTTCAGTCTGTCTTCAAATTTAAAATTGATAATTATTTTTATTCGTTTCATACTAATTTAAGTAAAAAAATATAGATTTTTTTTAGTTTCGTAATTAGATACCTACATATTTGTCGGAATATTTCAGTTTATTATCAAGTGATACGGTCTACTATAAAATTACTTTAGTATTAAATACTTTAGAATAATATTGCGCCCATATTTACGGAATAAATAGGTAAATAATAATTTTAAAACGTAATTTAAAAATACCTAGATGAGTCAAAGTAATTAATGAAAGATGGGGCCGATGACTAATAATTAACATTAGGTACTTACTTATCAATTATCATTTAGGCTTATCTGTTAGCTTTACTAACTTTGTACTAAGCCGATAAGTCATACCAATTTTATTAAACTCATTTATTAAATAAATGTGTTCTAAATACAACAATCGAAAAATATCATTAGGTATGCTTGTAAGTAAAATGCGACGAACGATATTACGTCAGTTTCCATTCTGTGCAATTTCCTTGCGAATAAATATGATTTATTTAGGTATAGCTAGGTAACATTATCTAAAGTTGTAAATATTGAAAATTATAAAATATTTTTTGGGGAAATCAGAAGCAAAAAAACATAAATAATTAACATGTTGGGTTATTGTTGGGTGTTGGCAAATTCACACGATCGGCCGCCATCTTTGTATAACCCTACAAAAACAGATGAACAAACTAGCAGTAGCAAGTGTCCGTACTACTATCGATTAATGCAGAGACTTTGCAAATTGCACAAATTAAACCACATTTTTTATTTTTAGCCGATAAAAGCTGTAAATAAAAAATGTTTTAAAACAAGTTTTAAATTGTTATCTAGCAAAAACAAATACACTAACGCGCACTAATGCTCGCATTATGATAAAATTTCACACAAAACATTACAAAAATATGAATGCAAGAAGGCTGTCGCCATTTTTATTTTTGAAGAATCTAATTTAAAATTTTGTAAGTATGCATGAAATATCGATAGATTTTGGATACCTTTTTAAAATGGATATCTATCGAATTAGTACTGGCATCGTTTCAAATGATAGTTTGTGTATTTTATCTTGGGTTTCATTACTATACTGTACCTAATAATCGTTGCGACAATGGTCATTTATGTACTGAATCTCCGGTTCACAAGTTTTTAATATAGTTAATTGCGCAGTTGTTAGAACATTTATGGCAGAAGTCAGTGGACTAACTGTTCTTTGCCACAGTCCACAACCACACAACTTTCAAGTAAATTAGAATGATACAGATATTATAATGTCTGAAGTGGGCGGCCGTTCACATTTCACAACGTCTTGCTATGCGCCTAGTTCTCGCCACGGAATGAATGACGTCAGCCTTCTAGAACGCAACAAAGATATGTCCTTCCTTTTTCGAGGTCACGCGTACAACGCTCGCACTCACACAACAAAATGGCGTTTATATTAAAAATTAACATCTACATTTCACCCGTTGATTTATCGCGGTTTTATGAATCAGATGCAACGAAGCTATTCTTTATCAATATTTATTAATAAAAAATATCTAAGTTGATCCTATACCTACTAAGTATTCATGTTTAATATAATAAGCAGCTCTATAAAATTATTACCAACACCATCCCATTATTTTTACAAAATATACAACCACAATATTATATATTTGTGGACAAATTACATATAAAAATAATAAGTTTACAAAGTCTCATGCACAATAATTACTTTGCGATTCAATCATTGTCAGTTTATCAAAAAAGTTATACAAATATTGCAGACGCCATTTTGGTCATCTTGCCACTTACAAAGGAATGCTTAAGATCGTATTTTGCAGGTTGATAACAAAATATTAGAATGAAGGAATTAAACCTTCATTAATTAAAAAATGATATAATATTATATGCACATATTATGTGTACTTTTTAAAAGGACAAGCACTTTAAATATTGCGTTAATTTTAGATAACTTAGGGGACACGCTTTGTATGACCTAGCAAGTACATAATAATTATTATTAAGTAAGTGTTTACCAATCTTACATTAAATGAACGATTCACTATGTGAGACTACTATACGCCATGTAAGAAAAATCTTTCATAGCATTGTTGCATATGGACGACTATTTCAAATACGCAAATTATGAATTCGGATTCTGGCCGACGACTGCAGCGAAACGAGGGCGAAAATTGTATTTCATTAGTTCATATTTTTAACGCACTGGCGCTCGTGTAGCGTCAATGTGACCAACATTCAACAACTTTTGCTGACTCAAGTTAACTCCTTAAATAATTAAATTTTTTATTTATATCACAATTTTTCATAGATGTATATTTTTTAATAATAAATCATTTATTGACGGACTAAACATGCTTTCAAATACTTAAGTAATATAATATTCTACGATATTCTACTTCAATTAAATTGGAGAGCTTTTTTCTTCACCGGATAAAGATTTTTTATGCAATAGTTTCATTGCATTCTGCCATGATTGGTGTGTTTAATTAAACTTTAAAGATTATTTATTTTAATAATAAAATGTTATCATGTACAAGATACGTATGGAATCTACAACAAATTAACTATACAGTATTAACATACAAGATATTATTTTTGAAAAGCCAATACTCCGTGAACGGTGAATCGTGATCCAATGTTGGTCAACATCTTAAATTAAAAAAACAGTAATTTATAATCTGTGTAATGAATTGTCTTTTCGACTTTTTCGATTTTCTGTTTTCATGCGTCACTGTCAAAAATTAATTTCACACTGTTGTTGCTGCAATGGATTTTTATCAATTTCAAAAGTTTTACAGATTGTGTTATCAAAATTAACCACGATTTTTATATATTTTTTACGCATATATTATGCTCTGGAAGAAAATTTGTTTTTGCATCAGCTTTGTATTAAAAATATAATGTAAAAGCTATCTGAATAATAAGTATACAAACTTGATTGTTTTGGTTTGTAAATTAAAACAAGTTTTACAATGTCTCAACAATCTAATCCCTTTGCGGGCCTAATGGGGACATCTGAAGCAAAGTCACTGACTGACTCAGACTACAATTCAGATAAAACATTAGAAACGAATTCAGATCAGTCCTTGGAAGATAAAAATGTTCAGACAATAAACAACATTGTTGAAGATGTATTCCACTTCACCATAAACCCACTAGCAATAAAAGGGCAGTCAAATAAACAATTGGTGTTTTTGGAAGAACTAGCCCAAGCCATTAGTCCAAGAATTTTCATTGATCTAGAAGCATTGGAACAGGCTCTCTTCGAAAGATTACTTTTGCAAGACATTGAACAATACGTTTTACCTAAATCACAAAAAGTTTTTAAAGAACATGTTATACAAAAACAGGTCTTTATTTATTTATTTAGTGCAATGCAAAATTTACAGAGTTACGAGCAAATAGAAACAAATCCTATAAAAAGTGCTGTTGAAAAAATGAAGGAACTGATCTTTAGGAATGCTGTTACAGCTTTAAAACAGCCCGCTCTGTTTGAAGGGCAAGATTTTTCTATTCAGCTGGTGGATTTGCTAAGGAATGTCGATCCACAGTGCCATGTTTTCTTTATGGATCTAGTCAAAGCTTTTATGTCTGAAGGTAATGTTCAATCAAATATTGATTCTGATATAATCAGTTTGATCGCAACATGTTTACTTAACGCTTTGTAATTATTTTAGACACAGAGGAAACCCAAAGTCAACTGCGGGAAACAATGATACCAGTGTTAAATAGGATCCACACAGACGTTAATAAATGCAACATCATTAACCTGCCTATCTACATTCTGCCCTCTATACAACTTTTTGCAAGTAAGTTTTTAAACCAACATTTTAAAAGAAGGCATAATATGTTCATTTAATTCATGAAGCCCCAAGCGGTCGCATGCAACCGCGATAACAATAAATGAGTTGTTTTTCTCATGATCGACGGGTTAAGTGAAGTATTATTAATAAGTATTATTATTAAGTATTATATTATTAAGTATTTTGTGTCTCATAAATTTAAACACTAATAAAACACAATTTTTTGTGCACTTTTTCCACTATAATATTATGAAATTATTATAAATTTTAACAAATTTCATGACCCGTTTCGAAATTGATCATCATCAGGTGTATATTCAAGAACCAACAGTACAATTAATTACAAACCGATTAAGCCAACTAGACAAAATATGTCAAATCACACTCTCTCGCACTTATGCATTGCCAGCGACATGCGTAAATATTTGTCTAGTTGGCTTGTTTGGCTTGTACATAATATCATAAATTGTATACTCCATAGGTAATCCTCACTTGGCGCCTATTCTAATGGACGTTGTTGAGCCGAAAAATCCAGAGATTGGAAGGTTTTATGAAGATACTGTCTTTGGTGCTCTTCTAGGGCTGTCTGTCCTGCCCAGAAATAACTCATACTCACAACATTTCTTTGACAACCCTATGGACCCAGTATGTAAAATATCTAATCTGTTAATTGCTTTGACTAGCTATGTCTTTCTATAGAAATAAAATGTAATGAATGAAAAATATCATATTTATAAAATTACAATAATTATTATTTTTAATATGAGTGTACTATACAGTGCCGAATTTATATTTTTTATGAGATAAGGCCACTTTATTTCCGCCTCCACATGTACCATAGAAGAAATTGATTCATAGGCAGTTGACAGACGTCATTTGGTCGGATTATGTAAG